>CM027123.1:38455124-38569761 GCA_015476505.1 Urochloa ruziziensis | reverse complement strand
TAACAGAAGTAGTATAGTTTTAAAGAAAAGGTGCCACCTATGGCATGGGTACTTTTGCTAGTATGTCTTAAATTACTAAAATGCTTGTATTTCAGGACAGATGCTAGTCATGATATTAAACAACTATTTGTCTATGGTAAAATTAAATTGCTCCATAATGCAGATGACAAATATGCGGGAAAAAAAAAATCAAAACCGTTGTAAATGGGCGAGTGGCGTTTTATTCAGAAGGATGAGGTACGTTCTGTTCAAGGATGAGAGGGAGAGGCGTTCTGTTCGGGAGGATGAAGGTATCGTTCAACCAAACAATAAAATTCAATTCGACCTAATTCTTAAATCCGTTTCCTACAAATCTTAATGCTAGAATATGATTATGGAATTGAACATACTGAGTATAATTATGGAATTGAACATACCGACTATGTTCGGCAGACCATACAAATCTACATGAAGAGCATCTTCATATCAGTAAAACTATACTTAAAGGTACGCAACGATAACAAAGCTGACTACCTGCGAATTAATATAAAACATAACAGTAAGGCCATATTCTTACAAATGCTGACTCAGGGTCCACAGATAAAAAAAAAGTAGTCCTATATAAGATGCTTACGATAAAGCTGGACATGCTGAGAGTCCACAGGCTAAAATAAAGTAGAGTTAACATAATTGCATAGTGTTTAGGGGATGTTTAGTTGGGAGAGAGGGTGAAAAGTAATGTTGCTAGAGAAGCGTGCATGAAGATAGAAATAAACTCACGGTTTTCTAGTATGGATAACTTCTCGTGAAAACAGATTTCATGAGAAGTTATTCATCCTAAAAAACTGTGTTAGTTCATTACTATCATTGTGCACGCTTCCCTAGCGACATTACTTTTCACCCCTCTCTTCCAAAACACCCCCTAGGATCGATTGTGAACTTGTGATTATTCAGACTGCAACAGGTTCAGTGTTTCGCTGATGGCCGACAATTGGAAAAGTCTACTATGGCCGCATGAGACCCATCGGCTGGCATTTGCTCCTTCGACCATATAGGACGCTTAGCATATTTCTTTGGAAAAGGAGTATCAGCCCTTTTGGTTATAGCCAACCTGTAGGAGAGACCAGCTCTGTTGACTTGGTGCACTTGGAATACACAGTTCTTGAAGTCGGCAAAACGACGAATCATATCATCGTGATCACGCTCAATCTTAAAGTGTTTGCACCAGCGGTGATACAAGGCCCATATAGCTTCGTCTGACACCAAGTCCTTCTCTTCGGCAACAAACGGTTCTTGATCTATAAAAAAGAATTGTTTACTGAATTAGACAACAATCCTTGGAACGAGTCGCATCTTCTAAACGAAAAGGATAGCGTAGACCATTATTAACGCCTAAAACCGCTTTTTTTTAAAGGACAGCAGCAGAACACAAAGCTCACTCTCAAATTTTCAGGAGCCTGAAGCGTCTAATCGGGGTGATTAAACCGAATTTTAGTCGCGCGGAGTCAATCGAATCCAAGATCCACCTTAGCTAAAAGTTTCAGAGGGAGGGCTGGATTACCTTTTAAGGAGTTCACTCCGTGGGATGAATGGGTGTACCGGTGAGCATCGTGACGGGCGCATCCAAACAATTGGATGGGGCGATTGGGGGAGGCACCTTCTAGTTTGCTCTGAATACGAACTGCTGCCATGAAGCTGCTGCCCAGGATCATCTCTACGCCGGCGCAGCCTGATCTGGCGGAGACGCGAAGGGCAACACGCGCGGCCATGGACGCCATTGTGACTGGATCTGGATGTTTCGTTCGTCGCTGAACTGGTGGCCGGTTTGAGCCGCCGCTCCCCCCCAATTTATATGGAATGGAAGACATCTGGCTAGGGTTTCGGTTTGCTTTCTGCTGGGCTGGTTTAATGTTCCATGGGTCGGATATTACTAGGACTTTCCGAATCAGCCTGGTATATATATGGAAAAAGTCCGTTTCACCTCCCTGACTATCACAAAACTCTGAATTTTCTACATCAACTATGAAACCAGATACATTTCTTCCTCGAACTCACTAAACCAGCTCAGATTTCCTCCCTTCCTTTGGGGCATGCATCTATGGTTTTAAGGCCAGTCTCAGTGAGGAGTGTAATGAGCATTGAATATCATGTCATATCAAAAATTTTGCTAACATAGCAGTGTTATTTATGAAGAGAGTGTCATGAGATGAGAGAGGATGTCATGGTGATGACACTCCCCCGGCACAGTTCTCAAAGTTTTCAGTCTTGACAACCGTGCGATGACACTCTCCACTCAGACCGGCCTAACAGGTAATTGTTGCATCTATGTTCGCAGCCTGCAATACCCACCAGCGGATGAAAGCAGCCAAGCAAGCCTGCTTGTGATAAGAACGTCCTCCATAGCTCCACATCCGCACAAATACGCACAACAGTTGCATGCAAGGAAGACCTAGTTATGTATGTAGGGAAGGACAAAAATGAAATTGCATCAACCTGCTTATAAGAATAGATCTTGTACTCACCTAGCAACCTGCAAAGGGCAAACACCAGTCTGCAAATGTTCTTTTCACCTGCAAACACCGTCATGGTTGTTAACTCACAAGCCTCATAGGTTGCAGTGGTTCTTGCATAAAAGAAAGCAATCGAAAGTTAGACGCTTGAACACATGCAACTATGTATCATGAAAGTAAAAGCATTCATTGGTTAGAAAAAATGGGAATCGTTTGCTTTTACTTTCATGCAACAAGCATTATTGAATTTCCTTTTTAATTAGAGATTTTAGTGTAGGTTCTAAATTGTCCTATGTATGGAAACTAACTGATATTTGCCTCATTTACCATGTTCGTAGAAACTACAGTACTTGTTGTGTGCAATGGACCGTACTGATGAAGGGTAAGTAGATATAACTAGGTGAGATGAGTTTTCATTTGATGAGAAGAAAAACGAAGGTAGGGGTATTATCACACCTAACAGTCTCATTGTCCCATCATATGGCCTTTCAATTTCTTTTTTATCATTACATTTTCTTGGTCCTCTGATATGTCTTCTTTAAACATTATTGTCACTTATCCAATGAAACAACAATAAGATTTGTTTGTGTGTGTACGCAGAACTGGGCAGTGAAGTAGTTCACAACTTTTCAGAGAGAGTGCAAGCAAGTCTGGAAACAAGCTGTTGAGTGATGTATTTAGGTGCTTATAGAACAATCCATTCAATTAACTATGGTCAGGATATTCTTGGCGGAAGACTATAGGGTTATATAGAGGGATATATAGATGATAAATAGTCGTTAAATACATAGGCTTTCAAACTCATAAATATTTCTAAAAAGTTAAACGACACAAAGAACAATATGGTATACTATAATACTATATTACTTTATTATGCTAGATTATTCATAAACAATTCTGGCCTGTCAATGCCGTTTACTATATTTTTTAAATATATATTTTTTCTATCAAGTGCTACTGTCTGATTAAAGGATGCTTGGTTGTGCCTGCATATTTGGATTTATACTTATTCCCACAGAGATAAAAATCTCTTCTGCCTCCTGGATACATTTCTTACGGTGAGTTCCTGTCATCTTTGCCCTTTTCTATGTCTCTGTTCCTTTATTAACACCTCAATTTTATTACGGTCTGCAGGTTGAAGGTGCCAAGAAGCACTACTACAGAAAACATTTGTAGGGGCGGGTTAACGGGCGTTTTCAGGGGTGGCTTCAAAATCCACCCCTGCTTTTGGCTGCTACAAATAGGCATTTGCAGGGGCGGGTTAGTAGCCCGCCCCTGGAAAAGTTTTCCAGGGGCGGGCGATGGCACGATCCGCCCCTGCAAACACCTTTTCCAGGGGCGGACCATGCCATTGCCCGCCCCTGGAAAAGGTGTTTGCAAGGGCGGGCCATGCCATTGCCCGCCCCTGGAGAAGGTGTTTGCAGGAGCGGGCGACGGGGAGAACCGCCCCAGGAGTTCTATTTTCAGTTTTTGTTTTTTGGTTTTCAAATATTGTTTTTTTAATATTATTCGATTTTCAAATACTATTCGTCCGGCAACTAATATAGGGTAGTCACAAATCTGCTCATTGCAAATAATATAGTAATTGTGCATAATTTATTATAATTGCAAATTATATAAAAGTAATTCTTGTATATTACAAAGGCAAATTCACAAATATATATTACAAGTCAAGTATATTAAATTAATTACACAAGTTTAGTGTCCTTCACACCCTCACTTGGTAAGGCGATACTTCTCCAAGTGCCAGTTACGAAGAGAATCGCATTGGTCTTCACTAAAATATTCTTGTACCTTATGGATGTACTTTCCCTTCTGGTGAACCACCTCACGCATTATGAAGTGACATGTTTCGCCGACTATCTTCAGCAGATCTACCTCTCCAAGTGGTTTCCCGGCAACGAAGTCACTAACCATCTGTAATGTATGAAAGCATGCAAGATTTAAGTAAGTGATAGTTAGACGCAAAATGAAAGTACTAAAATATGATAAAGATAAGTACACTCTCAATATTCAGTGTGTAGTGCTTGCAGCTCCTAATATAGTCGCACACATAATAGCCGCAAAACAAAGATCCGGCTGGTTGCTTATGGCATGGGAAGTGTGTGCGTGGAATCCAGTCCTTTGCTCCCTTAGGCGCCGACCCATTATAATGGTTAATGTAGAAAAAAAGAGCACTGCTTGAAACAATGGGATAAGTTAGTATGTAATTATTGACTTGAATATTTTCAAAGATATGTGGAAAATCTTAAAGTGGGTTACCTCTTTAGGATGACGGTGAAATCTTTGTATTGTGACGGCGGGTAATCCAATGGGTCAAAGACCACATATTTGGCTTCCCTCGGCAAAAGCATAAAAGCAACCCAGTGTCTCCTGTCACAGTGTTATATAGCTGGGATAAGTACCAAGCTAATCGATATATGTAGGATTGGAGAATTGTTAGAATTTAGACAACGTACCCGAAAAGGTAGGGAGCCCATATGCATTCCGCGTCTCGATGAAGATCCATCATAGTTGCTATGTAGATTGACACCTTCCTTCTAAGATCAATGGAAAACTCCCTTCGTTTCTTTTGTTTATCCTTGGCCGTCTTACAATCCTTTAGTTCCTCGGTGGAGTCTGGCCACTTGAGGGAGAATGCCCACCTAGCCTCGCAAATAATAAAAGGGACAAGATACCCAATCTTGGTTTTCGAAGCCACTGCGAGGCGACCTTGCATCCTGCACAACACACCGAAAAAATTGATTTTGAGACTACAAAGGCTAGTACCATATGCATATATACATGGTGTATGGACATGGAGCACTTACGTACACCACAGTCTCATGGGGCCTAGCTCCATCATTTGCAGGCGGTGCATTGCATGGATGTCATCGAAATTGATGATTATATCAGTACCTTGGTTTTCCCATTTATTGCAACCAAACACCTCCACATCGACCCGTGCCCATATAGTTTGGAGCGTGTTGGTGGTCGTTACGATACGATTTCGCCATCAACATTCCGTCATATTTCAGGCTCATCTTGCTCACAACAAAGTAAAATTGGTTATTTCTAATGAGTTTCACAAGTTTTGTATAATTTGTGAGTGCAGGAGCAATCAAGCAAAAGATGAAGCAAATTGAGCACAGGGCCAGGCCTGGCCGGCCTAGGCTAGGCCGACCGGCCCCCTTCCACCTCTTCTGGCCATGTCATTGATCCACAAGGTTACTAACTTATCAAGGATGAACATGAGCCGTAGATTTGATGCCGGTTTGATCAAAAGACCCGGAAGGCCTAGAGTGGATTAACATGGGTTGAAGGGCCCACAACCTAGGTTTCTTGGACAGCTTTAACCGAACGCAACAACTACCGACTTTAGGACATCATCCAGGCCGTCCCTGCAAAGGTCGGTGCCACATGGCACCGGGGCCAGGCCGGCCGGCCTACCACCGTGACATCCACGCTTCCCCCTTCGCGTGGATGCTAAGCAGGAGGTGTGCGTGACAACTGCGCCAGCTTCTACCCTTGGGAGGCTATAAAAGGCACCCTTCACCCCCATTCAAGGGACACCATCCAAAGGAGAGAAGAGTAGCTTAGTGATTTTGCTCTCATCTTTAGAGTTAGAGTAGGGAGAGAGTGGGTGAGTTGCTTGGGTGACAGCCGAGCTTTGTAGAGAGAGTCCGGGATTTCTTCCTCGGTCTTGCCTCAACATTTTCGCCCCCGAGGAATATATTCAAGAGTTATCTTCAGTAAGTCCTCGGTCTCTTGCCTTTAGTACCTCGCTAGTTTACAACTTACCTTTCAGCAAGTTATCTTATTTATTTGATCTGCGGGTACCTCAGTCTGCGCGAGTGACAGCGACTCTTGTTTGGGGTTTCCTCTATAGCCCTTCGCGTTGGGTGGAGGTCAGTGGCTGAAAGCTTAGGTGTGGTGCCTGTGCTGGCTAGCCACCTCAGGTTGTGTTGCACCCCACGGAACTGCAGTGGTAGGTGGCAGGTGGTGACAGTCCTGTCCGTCCTTTGTACTCCACCACGTTCGGGTGTACTCATAACAGTAGTGCTGAACCCGGAAGAACCCCTCTCTCATCCCGTTCTGAGTTCTTCCCGTTCTAGCCGTCGAAGCAGATCAGATTAGATATAGATAGTTTGTCTGGGGTAACGAGTAGCTAACTAAAGTCAAGCTCTCTACCCGCTTACCTTGTGCTCCCTGGTGGGTCCGGTTAGAAAAGTTCTAGGCTAGTCGCGTCTACCGTTCCTTGGATTCGATATCCAGGTTCTTACTCCCCTGGTGAAAGGCTACATCGTACTCCGTGCGCTTGCGGATTTAGTTAGGCTAAGGAGTGCCAACAAGGCTTTTCTGGTGCCGTTGCCGGGGAACGGTAGCAACACTAGTGTAGGATCTTTTTAGCCGTACACTTTACCCCCATAACCATCTACCACATGGAGTCTTCTCCTAGTTATCCTGACGGTTTCATCTAGCGAGTATTTGGAACCGCCTTCATCTTGCCACCCCATACCACCTCATGGCTTCGAGATCCATCCCAGTCTCGTTGCCATGGTTTGTGCATAGTCTTTCGGTAGAACAAAAGACGAAAGTCCCTATGCTCACTTGCAGGTTTTTGAAGAGAATTGCTTTCTTCTTATTATACCCGGCGTCAACCAAGACACCATACGATGGAAACTTTTCCAATTTTCTCTGATGGGAAATGCAAAATCTTGGTACAACCGGACTGCAAGGAGATTTAACGGAGATTGGATCAGATTGAAGGACGAGTTTTGTCTGTTCTTTTACCCTGTCTCCAAGATCTTGAAGCTCAGAGTTGAGCTGATGACATATCAGCAAGGCGATGAGTCACTTGGAGCCACGTGGGAGCGGTTCATAAAATTGGCCAATTCATGGCCACCGCATAACATTCCAGAGGAAATGCTTATGCAGCATTTTGTTAGTGGATTGAAGCCGGAAAGTGCACAGTTCTTGAACATCACTTCCGCAGGGTCAGTGCTATACAAGACAGTGGATGAGGTACGAGAGATCTTGGAAAAGGTTCTCAACTCTACCGAGTACATTGGCATTTTCGATGACCCACCAACAGCACCAACAACTCCCACAGACAAACAGTCACTCCTCGCCCTCACATTCGATCCGCCTCCTCCGATCATAGAGGAAGTGCTCGAACACAAGTCCTCAGACCAAGAAACTATTCTTGATGATCTGCCGCACTTCATTCCCGAGCTCTTTACAGAAGAAGAGTACTTGGAGATTGGTAATACGTCACGTATGCCTATGGAACAAGTGTGCGCAAGTTCAAGGTCTAAGGCGTTCATTCCAGAAGCCGTGCCGCAGATCGAGGGTTTATCTGCGATCATGAGCAAGGAATGGACGGAGGAAATTGAAAGCTGCGAAGACATCATCCGAACCACCCGCAACTTCAGAGTACTCCATTGCGCTATTGAGGGAACTGACACTCAGGAAGTTGCCTACGACCCGAAGGTCGGGAGTAATATTATATCAAGTGCATTCACAGCACGAGTGCAACCAGGCGAACCCCGGTCCTTCTCCCGTAAGTACCTCAAGTGGATCGACGACCAAATGATGGAATGCAAAGGAATCATCCGTGTTGTGCCTGTACACATGGGATGCAACAGGATTTTCCTAGACTTCCACATTTTCGATGTCCCTAGAGGTGACAACTTCTTCCTGATTGGACAGCCAATAGAGCACCTTGCCAACCCGAACCACGATCGAGCAACAATACAATTCAAAGTTGGTAAAGAGATCATCCCAGTCAGCCCTGTGCGAGCGGTTAACACCATCGCAGAGGCTCGATCCGAGACAGACCTAGTGGAAGAAGCAGTTAGCTCGGCTCAAGCAAAGCAAGCTCAGTCATCACAGGCTGAAGATGCTACATTTCATCCAAGAGGCAGAAACGGATGGCTTTATGAAACTCAACGAGGAAGAAAAGCCACAACACCCCCCTCCTGAGTTGAAGCCGCTGCCTCCTGGACTCAGATACGCTTTCCTCCACAACGACCGACGCTCGCCAGTCGTCATCAGTAACAAACTGACAGAGAATGAGACTCGGCAGCTTATCACAGTCCTAGAGAAACACCGGTCTGTCTTCGGGTATTCTCTACAGGACTTGAAGGGGATCAACCCCAGTTTATGCACCCATCGCATACCTATGGAGCCGGACCATACGTCGTCTAGAGAACATCAAAGACGGCTGAATGATGCGATGAGGGAGGTAGTCAAGAAAGATGTGTTGAAGCTTCTGCACGCGAGTATAATCTATCCCATGCAAGACAGTGAATAGGTCAGCCAGTTCAAGTTGTGCCAAAGAAGGGTGGAATGATAGTTATCCAGAACGAGAAGAACGAGCTTATTCCTCATAGGACCGTTACTGGATGGAGGATGTGTATCGATTACAGGAAGCTCAACAAAGCAACCCGTAAAGATCACTTTCCTCTCCCCTTCATTGACGAGATGCTTGAGCGGTTGGCAAACCACTCATTTTTCTGCTTCCATGACGGGTACTCTGGTTATCACCAAATTCCTATCCACCCAATGACCAGAGCAAGACTACCTTCACCTGCCCATACGGAATGTTCGCCTATCGGTGGATGTCTTTCGGCCTATGCAACGCACCTGCTTCATTCCAGCGGTGTATGATGGCGATATTCTCTGACTTGATCGAAAAGATCATGGAAGTATTCATGGACGATTTTACCGTCTATGGTAAAACCTTCGACAACTGTCTCGAGAACATGGAAAGGGTCATCGAGAGGTGCGAAGAGCATCACCTCATCCTAAATTGGGAGAAGTGCCACTTCATGGTCAGAGAAGGAATTGTGCTACGACACAAAGTGTCAGAAAGAGGAATAGAAGTTGACAAGGCAAAAATAGAAGTTATCGAGCAACTACCACCCCCGACGAATGTCAAGGGTGTGCGAAGTTTTCTGGGCCATGCTGGCTTCTACCGAAGATTCATCAAAGATTTCTCTCGGTTAGCCAGACCTCTTACAAGCCTTCTGGCTAAAGAAGTACCCTTCAACTTCGACGATGATTGCCTTCTCGCCTTCTACACCCTCAAGAAGGCACTTATCTCAGCTCCCATCATACAACCACCCGACTGGAATCTTCCATTCGAGATAATGTGCGACACTAGCGACTATGCAGTTGGGGCAGTGCTCGGTCAATGCAAGGATAAACAGCATTACGCCATATCTTATGCAAGCAAGACATTGACCGGAGCTCAGTTAAACTACGCAACAACAGAGAAGGAACTCCTGGCAGTGGTGTTTGCCATGGATAAGTTCAGATCTTACTTGGTTGGTGCTAAGGTGATAGTATACACAGACCATGCTGCACTGAAGTACCTGTTGACCAAGAAAGATGCTAAGCCACGACTCATCTGTTGGATTCTGCTCCTTCAAGAGTTTGATTTAGAAATACGAGACAAGAAGGGGACAGATAATTGTGTGGCAGATCATCTCTCAAGAATGCAAGTTCAAGGGTCGGACCATCCGATCAATGATTATCTCAGAGATGATACTCTCCTCAAGGTCACCACATCCAGTCCGTGGTATGCAAATTTGGTAAATTTCATGGTGACTGGGTATGTGCCTCCAGGAGAAGACAAGAAGAAACTGATCTACCTCAGCAAATTTCACCTATGGGATGACCCCTATCTGTTCAAGGTTTGTGCTGATGGATTACTCCGACGATGCATCCCTCACGAGGAAACACACAAGATCCTTGATCGCAGCCACTCATCACCGTACGGAGGACACTACGGAATTTTCTGAACCCATGCAAAGGTCTGGCAAAGTGGATTCTTCTGGCCGACTATGTATGGAGATGCTAAGGAATTCGTACGGAGATGTGCCAGGTGTCAGAAACACAGGAATATCAACGCCCGTGATGCTATGCCACTGCAAAATAACCTCCAATTGGAGATTTTCGACGTGTGGAGAATAGACTTTATTTGTCCTTTCCCTGCATCCGAGTAGTGCGAATATATCCTGGCGGCAGTCGATTATGTTTCCAAATGGGTGGAGGCACTTCCTTGCACGGCAGCCGACTCGAAGAATTCAAGAAAGATGTTCGAAGAAGTCATCTTTCCCCGTTTTGGAGTACCCCGAGTCGTGATCAGTGATGGAGGATCACACTTCATCGATAAGACATTCCGGAAGTGCCTAAACGACTTAGGAGTAAACCATCGAGTGGCTACACCTTATCACCCCCAGACCAGCGGGCAAGCAGAAATATCAAACAAACAAATCAAGAACATTCTGCAAAAGACGGTCAATGCAATCGGAACAGGGTGGAAGCGAAAGCTACCGGAAGCACTATGGGCATATAGAACAGCATTCAAGACACTGATAGGGATGACTTCCTACCAACTGGTATACGGCAATACATTCCACTTACCAGTTGAGCTCGAATTCAAATCCCATTGGGCGATCAAGAGGTGGAATATGGATCTCTAGACACCCGGACTCAAAAGAAGAATGCAAATGGCTGAACTGGATGAATGGAGGGAGAAGGCCTACCACAACGCCAAGCTTTATAAAAAAAGAACAAAGTGATGGCACGACAGGCGCATCAAGATCAAGCATTTCAAAGCGGGAGATCAGGTATTGCTCTTTAACTCCTGTATTCGTTTGTTTGGTCATGGTAAGCTTAGAAGTAAGTGGGAAGGTCCTTTTAAAGTCTCAGATGCCGCCGATTATGGCGCGATAACTATCCAGGATAATGACGGAAATACTTTCAAGGCCAATGGCCAAAGGTTGAAAATATTCTCGAATCCGAAATGCCGGGGCTCAAAGAGATGGACGTCTACGAGCTAACCGAGATACCTAGTCCAGGTCCGGGCGGGACCTAAAAATGACCCTTATCTAGGATAGATTTCCCTTTCTATTTTATTTTCCTTTTCCTTAAACTTTTCTAGCCAAATCCTAAGAAATCTCTGGAAGAAGAGCAAGTGGAGCATACACAAAAATTTTCAGAGGCTCCCGGGACAGGGCCAGGCCGGCCGGCCCCCTTCAGGCCGATCGGCCCAGCCCGGGCTTGTCCCGAGATGCTCCTTGTTTGAAAAGGTCTCCCCGTTATCCCTTCCGAGAATCTATGGGGTTTTGAAAAAGGAGCGTCATTTTAAATCGAAAGGCTCCCCTCTCTTCTCCCCCCTCAGAACTCTCAAGCCTCCCTTCTCCAGAAACACTCTCACCTTTGAGAATCCAAGCCATGGCCTCCCAATCTAGCCACCAAGACTCAAACTCGGTGTCCCAAGATAGCCATTCTCCATCCAAGTCCTTGAAAGGGACGCCGAGCTCCTCCAACACCAGCAGCGTCAGGATCATCGAAAGGGTGGCGTTTGTCGAAGCCGTGGTCGCGAAGCCGGAGGCCCGGTGGCCCTCTGCCCAGGCTGATCGGCCTATGGCAGGCCGGCCGGCCTCCCCTCGCCGCATTTTCGGCTCCCCTTCGGGCAGAGCCTCCCTCCTGAACCCCAAGGAGGAGGGCCAAGGGAGTTCACTGCCGAAGACGCCCCGAAGGCTAACTACGGGACTTTTGTCCCCAAAGAAGGCCATCGGGAAGCGCCTCATCGCCTCCCTGTCCAAGAAGGAGATCGTGCCACTGTTTATCTCCACCTCGCCGGAGTACTCGCCGCAGTACACTCCGAGAAGTCCTAGCCCTCCACGCCGGGATGGGCCAGGCATCGGGAAGGGGCTCTTCTTAGCCCCTAAGAAGCCCGATGAGGGGAGGAAGCGCTTCATGGTGCCTCCATCCATCCAAGGACCTCCCGGGCAGATGGAGTGGTCCGAGGAAGAAGAGGAGGAGGACGTGGAGGAGTTGAGGAGGAAGCTCGCCGCGCTGCAGCTCAAGGTCAATAACATGGACGAGCGCGTGGCGGAGGCGGTGATCGGGCAGATGGAGGCAGATGACAAGATTGAGGTCCTTCCCAAGGCAATGGCCTCTAAGGTCAAGCGCCTCGCGAAGGCGATCGGCAATGAGCCTTAATCCTGAGCTAGGTTAGTATTGGCTCTTCCGAACTTGGTTCGGGTCTTGACTTGCTCGCGACGACGTTCAGTTTCTTCTTGAGCTGTCCTTCTCCTTGCATCGGGATCCACTTGTAGCTTCCGTCGGCGAGAGTCGTTCCTATACGAAATGCATATCATAAGAGAATGATCTTATATCGAGCGTCGCGTTTCACACGATAAAGCCGGAGTGTATTGAGTGGTCGCGTTCACCTAGACAAGTTCTGTCTAACCTTTCCTTTCTTTAATTAAGTGTGTACTTTCTCATAAAAGAAACTTGGGCATTAGATGGTGATTGTGTACACATCATTTTCTCAAGTTTGTTGTTAGCATTAAACAGCAAGGTGTGTGGTGGTGACATGTGATTTAATTATTTCACTAATTTAAACAAGTAATTCCTTCTTTTATTTAGCCATTTACACACCGAACTTCGACAATTTTTTCTGGTATTTTAGTGTATGATTTTTAGGTGATAAAATTACAGTATGCTCTTTGTGTATTACTAGATTTACTGACCAAAAACCAGATAAAAACGTTTATACATATACCATGAAAAATCATACAAGATCAGCACACTATCATCAAGAATAATCCTTATAAAATCACACTAATAGAAATAAATTGTAACAAAATTATCAGGGTTAACCCTAGCTAAGACAAACTACCAAGCCAAACATTGGCTTAAAAAGATCAAAGGATCTTCCTAGAAAATTAGCTTTGTTGTTAACTGCTCAAACTAGCCGAGCATGATGTTTATTAAGTAACAGCAGGTTAGCCAAGTCAAGCTAGGCTCTACTATTTACCACAAGCACATCATAAAGTTATCAAGCCTCTGTAAAATGTTGAGATTTATTTACTGAATAGATTATTTATTAAAATTCATAGATCAAACTGTGTGCAGACAGCCTAAATAAATCATAATTCAAAATCTATTGCGCAACTTTGTGCCATCGTTTTACAGGAGTCTAAACAGTACATAGAGAACAACATACCAAAAGATCAGCTCAAACAAGTCTGTATATTTCAAACTGTGCACACATGTTTGAACAGATTTGAACCTAGTTTGAAAACGAAGCACAAAACTCCTATACATGCTTTCTAGAAAAGGTAGAACTCAATACTAGGAGTTCAACAAAATTGAGTTTGCATTTTTCCGATTGTTCTGTGATTTTTAATCGATTTTACAAGATCCCTGATTTTAGATCTACACAAGAACCGTGGGTTTTCAGATCGGTCCCTGCAACTTTTTAAAGCCTCGCGAACAGGTACCTAAAACTTACATGAACGTCCCTGACTTTCTCCTAATTCTAACAGGGAGGTCCCCGGGCGGACCTTGATCAAGGGATCTCGATACCGGCTAGGGAAAGGCGCGATTCGAAGGGGAGATGGCTCGGGGAGGACGAGGGGCTCACCAAAGGACGATTTGATGAAGGGATTGGGGTCGGAGGAGGCCCGAGGAGGGCGCACCGTGGAAGGGGGCGGAGCCGAACGAGTCTGCTTGTGCTTCGGCGAGAGGGGCGGCGATGGCGCTTGGCTGCGAGCCCGGGAAGCTAGAGTGGAGTGAGGGAAGGGCGCTCGTGACGTTGGACGGCAACGGACACGGGCGGAAGACGGAGCTCCACGTTCAGCCAAGCGGTGGACAGCAAGAGCGGGAAAAGCGGCTCGAGAAGGGGGCTTTTATAGGCGGATGAGGGAGGGGAGAGAGACGAGGCTTCGCTGCTAAGCCTTGACGGCCAAGGTGGTGGTGGGAGGGCCGGGGACATGGTTGTTGGCCGACGAGCACGTGTCATTCATGGAGCGGCGAGGGCGACACGGTTTGTCGCGGGGTAAGGGGCAGCACGCGGGTTGGGCAGGGCGCTGGGGCCGTGCCATGTGGTCGGGCGCTTGCCGACTGCTGGCGGACGGCGGGGCGGAGTGCAGGACGTGATGAACATGTGGCGGCCACGGCGGCGCGTTGCGCCCGGTCGGAGCGAGGGCGGACAACGCCCTGGCGCGTGCCGCGTGGACGTGGAGGCGGGGCGACGGTCAGACCGTGCTGTCGGAGGCTTGTCGGGGTCCGTCAGACGCGGAGCGCGGTGAACGCGAGCGTCAGCGCGCGCGCTCTCGAGTGCCAGCCGATGAACGCATTTCGTCGAACACTTGCCGTGCGTCTGTTTGGCTTCAAATATCTCCAAATTTTTGAACTGAATTCAAAATTCTCCAAAAAGGAAAGTTGTGTCCCCAAGTGCAGGCTACAACTTTCACAAAGGGTGACCATAGAAAAGTCTATAGATCAACGGGAAATTTGAGGACAAAACCGCGTGAACTTGGGTGCCGGCCAAGGTGAACTTCTGGGTTTTGACTGGCTTTGACTGAGTTTTTGGGCATGTTACACTCAAAATCTCATCGAGCTTCAATTGAAAAAGTTCTGTCCCATAAAAATGTGAACAACTTTTGTATTGGCACATTTTTGAGTTCTTAAGTGAAAATTCGAATTCGAACCATGCCAACCGAAAAAGGTCAAAAGTTCACCGAGGAACTTTGTGATTTCATGCGTGAACCCTAGTGAAAATCTTGGTGGGGTTAGCCTAAGCCTAATTAAGCTAAGACAAAGGGTTTAGCAGACGCTTAGGTTAATTAAACACCTAGATTGTCACAGTTAAGGTAAAATTACATATATACCTCTATAAAGTTGCAATCATTGCATCTCGGGTAGAGAGAAAGTAGAAAAAGACAAATAGTATTGGTTTGTCTCATATGTAAATGTGCACTTATTTTGAAACAAAATTTAAAATCTGTAAGTGCACTTATTATGGGACGGAGGGAGTAATCACTATCTTAACATGTGTGTACGTGTTACGGACGCTGGCGTTGCAGCTATTGCGAAGAAGATTGCGAAGAAGTGCCGGTCCCTCGAACTGCTAAGGTAACATGGCAATATTGTCCTACATATAACATGTTCATCTTGTGCTATTCTTGCAACTAACTTGTACAGAGAGCTTAGGAATTTATTTTTTTTATTGAATTATACACCACATGCAACCATACATTAATTGCTCTCTCTATCCTCACTGGACGATGCACCTTGGAGAACGAGATGAGATGATTGCTAGGTCTAGCAACCACTTCACTCTCTCTCTCCACTACTGGAAAACTTCACATTGGCCTACGCACGTTAATACCGGTCGGCTTGAAGCCGGTACTAATGCGTGCCCACGGAGCCACGTTAGTACCGGTTGAGGGCACTAGCCGGTACTAACATGCGTCATTTATTACCGGCTGGTGTTATTGGCCGGTACTAAATAGGCAACACCAGCCGATACTAAACTACGCACGTTAGTACCGGCTGGTCTTATTGACCGGTACTAGTCTCCCACCACCAAAAAATCTGCCGATGGATGGACTCATGTCCTCTCTCTCCCTCCTCCAACCATCCAGTACTTATCTCCTCTTCCCGCTACTACCACCCGATACTTATCTTTTTCTCTCTTCTCTCCCGTTTCTCATCTCTCTCCTCTTGAGCAGGCAATGGATCGGAGGCACACGGGCGGCACGGGGCCAGGCCACTGGCGTGGCGCAGCGGCGCGCGGGGCTAGGCACAGCGGCGCGCCGGCGGGCCGCGGAGCCAGGCCGCGGCGGGCGCAGCGACGCGTGGGGCCAGGCGCAGCGGTGCGCCTGGCGGCCCGCAGAACCAGGCCGCGGCGGGCGCAGCGGCGCACGGGCGGCCTCCGCGGCGGGGCCCGGCGGCGGCGCATGTGCGAGGCCACGGTGGCCCAGCGTGGTGCTCTGGCTACGGGCGTAGGTGGCCAGGCCAGGGAGCAAGGTGGTGGTGAGGAGTTTTTTTTGAGGGTTTGTGAGAAATTTCTTGTGACTTGTGATTCTTGTGAGATTGTTATTGTATTTGAAAGATTGTGTGATTGTAAGATGTATTCCTATGATTTTTGTTATGTTGTGAGAGGTATTCATATGATTGTGAGATTATGATTCTTGTGCAATTGTTGATGAGAAAACACAGAAAAGAAAAGAAAAAGAATAGAAAAAAGAAAAAAAAGGAAAAAGAGCACCGTGGCTTGTAGGGATGTTAGTGCCGGCCGGAGACAATAGCCGGTATTAAACTGCGCACGTTAGTACCG
Source organism: Urochloa ruziziensis (assembly GCA_015476505.1). Taxonomy (NCBI): domain Eukaryota; kingdom Viridiplantae; phylum Streptophyta; class Magnoliopsida; order Poales; family Poaceae; genus Urochloa; species Urochloa ruziziensis. The sequence goes on along the minus strand of CM027123.1, from coordinate 38,553,144 downwards.
GTCCCTGTGACGGATACTAACGTGCTGCACGTTAGTGTCGGCAAATTAGTGCCGGTCATAGCGGCCGGTACTAACGTGCCCTGTGACCGGCACTGATGTGCGATTTTCTAGCCGTGCTCACTCTCTTCTTTTATCTCTCCACCACATGGGATTATGCTGATATGGCTTGGCTATAAGACAAGCTGAAGTGGATTATTGTACCTGTTTTAATATGAAACTTGAGATTTGAGAAGTCTACGTAATTGTACTTTTTCTTTAATTGTTTCATCGTATTTTCACCGACGGCAACCCATGATTTCTATTTGGTAATGTTTGTGTATGTAGATTTGGGTTGTGAAGATATTTGGTGTTGTCATTTGTGTATCTTCACTACTACAAAAAACATTTTAGGAGACACTGCCAAAACATTTTCCGAGACGTTTACAAAAAATATCCGTCTCTGTTAATGGGAGTGATTAACGGAGGCGGTTACATTCATTTTAGGAGGCGGTAACATTTTACCGTCTCCTAAAATCGATTAACGGAGACGGTAAAATGTTACCGCCTCCGTAAATCCATTCTCAAATTTTAAATTTGAATTTTTCAAACGATCTTGGATAGAGAAATGACCAACATGAAAGTTGTAGATCTCAAAAAGTTAAGAAACTTTGTAGTTTGCAACTTTTTCATTTGAAATCATCTTGTCTACGAAAAATATATTTGAATGTTCTCAAATTTAAAATTCAAATTTCGCAAAAGACCTCAGATGGAGAAATGACCTATATGAAAGTTGTAGATCTCAAAAAGTTAAAAAACTCAGTAGTTGACAAGTTTTTCATTTGACTTCGTTTAAAACTTCAGAAACACAATTTACACTTGGTTTTGTATAATATGATAGGAATCAAAACAGAGCATGGACACATGAGAGAGTGTGGTGTAGTGGTAGAGCAAGGCACGCGTGAGGTAGAGGTTGCGGGTTCGAATCCCGTCAGCCACATATTTTCTAATTTCCACAAAAAAAAGTGTGATAAATAGTGTGACAAGTGGCTCGCTAGTGGGGCCTCCCTCAACTAAAAAAATTTTGCAATTTTTTTCGGCATTTTTATTTTTGTCTAGAACGATTAACGGAGGCGGTTATTGTAACATTAACGGAGACGGTTGAAAATCCGCCTCCGTTAATGCCCGATTAACAGAGACCCAGCTCAGAGACGGTTGCAAAAACCGCCTCCGTTAATAGAAAAAACCATCTCCGAAAATAATTTTTTAAGTAGTGTTTGGTATTTTGACAGAGGAGGTGCTAGGAGGACCTGTTTAAATTGTTCCCAAAGCTAAGTTGTTTCAAAGTGTATATAGCTAGAACCTACTCCAGATAGTAGCGGATGCAAATTAAAAACCATTAGCAGGGGGGCTATCCTCTCTTCTTCTTCCTCCAATTTGTAGGGGAGGGCTTAGTGGGCTCCCTTGAACTCCCAGCGGTATGAGGGACTCGAGCCCACCCCGCTCCACCACTAGATCCACCCCTGACTCCAAATTATTATCGATGTCAAATAAAATTGTTACTGATGGTCTTGATCTCAAGAGGGGGGTGAAGCGGCAAGCCAGCAGTTCTTGGCATCAGCCAGGTACGTATCATGTGTTGTGAGTGAGACCAGTGGCGGACCCAAGAGGGGTACGGGTAGTCCTGGGACTACCCCAATTTTTTGACGATCAATGGAATGGTGCAACTACTATAGTGCACTGTTTGCTACTGTAGTACACTGTGTGCCTACCCAAAAATCCATTCTGGGTCCGCTACTGAGTGAGACAATGGATTCGATCTATACCGAATGTTTCTTATAACGTGCGGTGCCACAATTCCAATATTTTTGTTATCTTCGGCCCATTCTGTGGGTTCAGTTGTACCAAAATTTGGAGACATTTCACTGCAACTGCGGTTTGTGTTGGCATTATCAGTAATAGAACACACTACTCCACAGCTCGACATCACAAACGGGTCAACACAACCGTTTTTTGAGTAGATGGCACTGATCAGAGAGAGGACAAAATAAGGATAATTATCAAATATGTCTCCCAAACCTTCCACACAATAGCAATGGCATCTCCTCGCGGCCCAAATCGTGATCCGGCAGCAGGAATCGAGGTCCCAGCCACCAAAATCGAAGCACCAGTAATTGAACCACAAGAATCGAGGTTCGCCATGAAGCTGGCGGTTCCTACAATCCTACAGCAGTACAACTAAATCAAGGATGGAAGGCAGTATTGAGGAGTGACCGGCGGCACCGTTTTTCTCGTGCGGAGCAATCAACGGGAAAAAAGAGGGCCCAGGTTTTATGCGGAGCCAATCAGTACCCTCCACGTTCACGGGGACAAGGATGGAGATACACAACGGGGACAGAGAAGCTGCACTCGACGCGAGGGGTTGGAGTTGGAGCACCTATAATAAATTAAAAACTATAATATCGACGTGTTTAGCACCAAACTGCCATCTTTGTCTCGGCCCTGGTGGAGGTGCACCTAGCGCACAAAACGTCCTAAAGTTGTCACCAGCTTCTATAAAGTTGCCTTCTTTAGTAGGGCTTTCCCAAGTGCTTCTTCACCGGCTTCTGTAGAAGCCCTACTAAACCGTTTTTTTTTTTTGTGAAAACAACTTGACTGCCCCAAACAGCTTATAGGAGCGTCTTGGCGTATGGGGGTTCCCTTGGGCGACTCGAGTTTAGGTGTCGGTTCCAAATTTGGCTGTGCGTCCTGCCAGATGAACAGGGATTTAGTGGAAATTGGTGGAACCTAGATCGAATCCCAAAAAAGATTGGGTTTTTTTGGATCCATGCCACCGCAATTTTTCAACTTTTGAAAAACGCCATTACAATTCACCTATTCCGAGACATGCCATTACAATTTCATTCCTCCCTCATCCATGCCATTTTCTACGGCTGCCGCGTACACAGGCCCACTGTCAGGTACGTATATGTACACAAACGCGTATAGACATACATGGGTCCACCGTCAGACTCTCTCTTCACTCAATGACATGCGGGCCCATTCAGTCATCCCCTTCCTCATTTGGGAGCTCCCCTGCTCTGTGGCCACCATCGGGACCTCAATGGCCGGAGTCAGCGAGCAGTGCAGGGGGATTCGATCGACCATGGTCCGGTCTCCATCGCGCACCGCGGCGGCAGGCCAAAGCGGAGGAGGGCGTGCGGCGCCGCAGGGCGCTCATGAAGGAGGTGCCCATGGCAGAGGACGCCAACGCGGAGCAGGGGACCAAGTCGGACACATTCCTCGTCGCCAGGGCCAGGAGGAACGCGCTCTTCTGCCGCCTCTGGGTGCCGGCTGCCAAGGAGATGAGGTGAGCGCGCCGCGGCGTTTCCTTGCGATTAATTGCAAGTCTTCCTCGGTGGTTCCGGCTATGGAAATTGGCTCGTGGGTTCCGAGCACGGGCCAAGGCGCAGCTGGCGGCGGCGGGATCCGAGCACGGGGCGAGAGCACGAGGGCAGGGATGGCGACGGCGGGGTCCGAGCCGGCCACGCCCTCCACGGCGAGCAAGGGCCTCCCTCCCTGGCAGGATCAAGCGGGGGCGGCGCGTAGCAAGCAGGAGCACGGGCGGAGCTTGCACGCGCGACCGGGCTGGGGCGCTCTCTCCTCGGCCCGAATCGGCGGCCGACGGTGCTCCTTCCTGGCGCGTGAGGGGAAGATGAGATGGTGGAAGGTGGCGACGGCGGGGTCCGAGCCGGCCACGCCCTCCCCGGCGAGCAAGGGCGGAGCTCGCACGCGCGGCCGGGCTTTGGGCGCTCTCTCCTCGGCCCGAATCGGCGGCCGACGGCGCTCCTTCCCGGCACGTGAGGGGAAGATGAGATGGTGGAAGGGGATGATTGAATAGTCCCACATGTCATTGAGTGAAGAGAGAGAGTCTGACGGTGGACCCATGTATGTCCATATGCATTTGTGTACATATACGTACCTGACAGTGGACCTGTGTACGTGGCAGCCGTAGAAAATGGCATGGATGAGGGAGAGATGAAATTGTAATGACATATCTCGGAATAGGTGAATGATAATGGCGTTTTTCAAAAGTTGAAAAATTGCAGTAGCATGGATCCAAAAAAAACCCTTCCTGTACCAATAAACGATCAATTTTGACGTGAATCGGGTGCAGTTTCTTTGCAACAATGGGGGACGGGGAGGGTGATTTAGAGAAGGCGATGAAGCAGTTAGATCTCTCGGCTGCAGAGAAGCGGGGCATTAAAATTGGCAAGTTGAAGGGACTGATGGAGGAAGCAGATGATTGGCAGGCGGTAGGTAAGGTTCTGTCGTGGAGGCAGGTTTCAACAGAAAGCATCCATCAAACCTTGGGGAAGATATGGTGCGGGGACAAGGGTATGGTGATTAAGGATGCTGGGGATAACAAGTTTCTCTTCTCTTTCAATCATCCCATGGGAAGGAGGAGGGCTCTGGAAGATGGACCATGGATGGCGAACCATAGCCTCATGGTACTGGTGCCGTATGATGGGAGAAAGGAGTTGGAGGCGATGGAGTTCACTCACGTGCCCATCTGGATACGTGTAACCAAACTCCCCATGGGCATGATGAAACGTGAGGTTGCGGAGATCATTGGAAATGAAATGGGGAAGTTCGTGGATGTGGATGTTGAAGAAAATGGCACGGCGGCAGGTCGTTACTTAAGGGTGATGATCAGGATTGATATCCGCGTGCCTCTAATGCGTGGTGTCACGATCGATTTGGAGGAGGAAAAGAGCGAACCTCGCTGGTGCCCTGTGGAGTATGAGTTTCTCCGGGAATTCTGTCATTGCTGTGGGGTGATCGGACATATTGATAGGCAATGCACAATATCGATCCCTGTGAAGGAGAGGCAGTATGGGAAATGGCTGCGTGTTTTGCCTCCAAGGCGGAGATTTTCAGAGGAGATCGGGATAGGGAGGCGACTGGGAGGTAACAAATGGGGCCGTAGTACTGGTGATTGGAGGAGGGAAAAGGAGGAAAGGTGTGAGTTGGCAAGGGGGCAGGAGGTGACGCTACAGCAAGGTCTGATGCTTACCAAGGTGGGGGAGAGCGCGATTGGGGCTGTGAAGGAGAAGGAAAAAACTATAGCAAAAGAAACTCAGGTGGTGGCAAGTGATGGCAAGCAGAAGAGGGCGATGCATGGAACTGCAGCTAGTGGTGATGCAGAACCACCATGTGATGTTCTTGATGATAAATTGGGAGGACGGATGGCCGGCACCTATAAAAAGGTCCAGCAGGGGAGAAAGGGCGAGGCGACTAGTGGGGTGAAAGAGAGTGGGAGGAAACGGGGCAGTGACATGGATATCGATGCTGATGTGCGCGTTACAAAGAGGAACAAGGGGCCATTAAACGAGAAAGAGAAGCCTCTGGATGCGGTGTTAGCAAAGAATGGGAGTAAAGCAGCTGTTGAGGAGTCAGTTTCAAACTCCATGGCGGGGCTGTCGGAACATCCCTGTGAGACCCAATGAAGCTAATATCATGGAACTGCCGTGGGTTAAATAACGCCGCGGCAGTTCAAGGGCTTTTGGATATCCAGAAGCGGGAGGATCCTGACATTCTTTTTTTGTCGGAGACGAAGATGGATGCCAGGAGAATAGAGAGATTTAGGTGGATATTAGGCCTTACTAATATGTTGAGTAAACCGTGTGTTGGGAGGAGTGGGGGGATTGCACTCTTTTGGAGGAAGGGGATCAATGTAAATTTGCAGGGTATATCTAAATATTACATTGATATTGAGGTGGAGAGCGAGGCGGGATCTTGGAGGCTTACTGGGGTGTACGGTGAACCATGCACGGAGAAGAAGGATTTTACTTGGCAAGCGCTTAGAGACATAAAGCATCGCCCTGGGCCGTGGCTCTGTATGGGTGATTTCAATGAGATCCTTTTCCAACATGAGAAGCAGGGAGGGGTGGCTCGACCCCAACGTTGCATGGACAAATTCAGAGAAGCTTTGGAGGATTGCGGCCTAGATGATCTTGGATACTCTGGAGATACCTTCACATGGCGGAACCATAATCACTAGGTCGATGGGTACATTAGGGAGAGGTTGGATCGAGCTGTTGCAAATATAGCTTGGAGAGCTCTATTTCCAAGCAATGAAGTGATTAATGGTGACCCTCGCCACTCGGATCATAGACCAGTCATCTTGAGACTGGATGGTTTGGAGGATATAGTACATGGGGGTGGGAATGCCCCATCCCAATTTTTCATCAGCCGCGGGGGAGCAAACTTACGCTCGGTCCCATGTGTGTCAGCCCAATCCTTATCCCTTTCGATCCCTTTTCAGCCCCACGCCTCCACCGTTGTTTCTCTGCACATGGTATTGCTGCTGTCGCCTTTTCTCTCCTTTCTCTCGGCCTCTTTGGCTCCCGTGTTTTTCAGTCCGCCGAAGACATCGCCGCCGCGTGCCGAGGCTGCGGGCTGCGGCCTCCACGCCCCGCGCACATCGACGCTGACAGGCACCCCTGTCCCCCGCCTCCGTCAGCAGCAGGGACCAGGCATGGGGAAACAGTTGCATAGCGCGTGGCCGCGTCTCCGGCGAGCGGCTGCGGCGGGAGCAGCGCTGCGAGCTCGGCAGCAGTCGCCGACGAGCACTACGCTGTGAAGGAGCAACGGCGGATCCCAAGCACGGCAACCGGTAATTTTTTTTCTAAGTTTTTCTGAAAAAAATTTCTCTCGGGATTTTCCTCAAAAGTTTTTCTCAAACATTTTTGCTTCAAAATTTTGCTGACAAACTTTTTGTCAATTTTTTCGCAATTTTTTTTGAAAATGTTTTTCCTCCCGATTTTTCCTTCCAAACTTTTTGTACAAACATTTTTTTTCTTCGAAATTTGCTGACAAACTTTTCTCCAAACTTCTTTTTCTGTGTAAAAGTTTGCTCAAAATTTTGTTGCAAAATATTTTTCCGTAAAATTTTTTCTTGACAAATTTTTTCTAGAGAACTTTTGAGCGTAGGGATGCACGTGGCCTGGCACAGTGGGGTGGGGCACGCCGCGGAGCCGCATGCATACGATGTGGATGGAGCCCACCCGTTTTGGACATATGTGCGAGCGCACGAGAGCCAAGGTGCGCACGACCGCAAATTAGGAATCCCCGTGGGAATGGTCAGACTTTTAAATTTGAAGCTCGTTGGCTGCAGGACGATGGATGCTCAGAGCTCGTCCAGAAAGCATGGGCAGATTCATTTGCTACTGGATCAACATCTGTAGGAAGGAATAAAAGATGTATCCAGAGTGCTAATGGATTGGAATCGTAATGTCTTAGGGGATCTAGAAAAATGAATAAAGAAGGCAAAAAAGGAGCTAGCAGCCTGCTTGCGTGCACCATTGTCTAGGGATAATGTGCACAAGGAACATGTAGCCAGGTATCGCCTTGAGAAGTTAGAGGAGCAAAAGAATATTTATTGGAAGCAACGTGCACATGTTGAATGGTTGAGGCAAGGGGATCGCAACACAAGCTTTTATCATGCATGTGCGTCTCAGCGAAAAAGAAAGAATAGAATCCGGAAACTCAGAAAGGAAGATGGGATTTGGGTGGAAGAAAATGAGCTATGTCAGTATATTGCACAGCAGTACAGGGATTTATTCCAGTCCCAGGGGATCGAGCGACTTCAGGAGGTAATTACCAAAGTCGAGCAGCGAGTATCACCGGCTATGAATTTTTTTAGATAAAGGAATAAATAATATCCCGGCCTCTCTTTCAAAATCCGGCCATTGTTACAAAGAAACACACTTTTAAGCAAACTTAGATAGCAGATTAGAAGCAAAGCCTATTACTAAACTGCCACCCGTTCCTTGCAAAAATCTCCATGGCTGTAGACTCCAAAGCTCGACAAGCCACCAAGACAGTGTCCCGGTCCTCCTCCTTCTGCAGTAGAGCCCAAAACCTGATCCAGTGTGTGGCCCTGAAAAGAATCTGCAAACCAGTTTGTTTACGCACTTTGTCAAAAACAATATCATTTCTACAAAGCCAAATCGTCCAACAAACTGCACTTACACCCATTAATATTAAATTCTTTTGTCTCCTCTCTACCCCTTGTAGCCATGAGCCAAACATATGTATTACACTATTTGGTTTATAAAGGCCAAAAGTGGCATGTATGATTCTCCATATTAACCTAGCTAAATGACACTCAAAGAACAAATGTTTAATAGTTTCATTGCTATTACAATAACAACATCGCATACTTCCGTGCCAGTTTCGTTTAGCCAAATTATCCTTTGTTAGGATTACACCACGGTAAAGGAGCCAAATGAATACTTTAACCTTAAGTGGTATTTTTAATTTCCATATAGGTTTATTTACTGGCATAACCCTTTCATCTAAGAGCGCCAAATACATAGAATGCACTGAGAAAATCCCACTTCTGTTTAAGGACCAGATACAAACATCACGTTGGTCCGCAAGCCGTACATTGGCCACCTTAAGTACTAATTCATGCCAGTTCCTAAGGTTATTTCCTTGCAAAGCTCTTCGAAAAGAAATATTGTAAGGAGTAGCAGACATAACTTTTTGAACGGTGTCATGTTTTCTGATAGCCAAGTTAAATAAATTTGGATAGAGCTCACACAAGTTTGTGTTTCCTATACATTTATCTTCCCAAAATCTTACTTGTCTTCCATTTTGAACTTTGAAGGATACACAACCTAGAAAGTCATTTTTAACCTTCATTAGTCCAGACCAGAACTGGGAGTCACCTGGCTTCTTCTCCACTTGTGTGATTGTTTTTGTTCCTAATTATTTGTTTCGAAGTAGTTGTTGCCATATTCCATCCTCATTAATAAGCCTAAAAAGCCATTTACTAAGAAGACATTTGTTCTGGATTTCTAGATCCAAAATTCCTAGACCACCTTGGTCTTTAGGTCTGCACATTATGTTCCACTTCGTTAATCTATATTTTTGTTTATGTCCATCCCCTTGCCAAAAGAATCTTGATCGAAAATGATTCAATTTCTTAAGAACCTCCTTTGGGATTTCAAAAAAGGAAAGCATATACATAGGGAGATTGCTTAAAACTGAATTAATGAGAGTAAGCCTGCCTCCATAAGAGAGCAGTTTGCTTTTCCATGTACTCAGTTTTCTTTCGAATCTATCCTCTATTGCCTTCCAGTGTTTATTGTGAATTCTTGAATGGTGCATTGGGATACCTAAGTACAAAAAGGGAGCCTCCCCTACATTACACCCAAAGATGTTCATGTACTCCTCCTGGGCCTCTTTAGCTTCTCCATAGCAGAATAATTCGCTTTTATGGAAATTGATCTTAAGACCAGAAAGTTGCTCAAAAGCTGTCAAGATGAGTTTCATATTTTTAGCCTCATCAAAATTATGTTCCATAAAAAGTATTGTATCATCTGCATATGAAGAATAGATATTCCATCATCGACCAAATGTGGGACCACGCCTGAGATCTGTCCATCTAGTTTTGCCCTTGCTATCAAAATTGCCAACATATCTGCAACGAGATTGAATAGCAATGGAGACAATGGATCTCCCTGTCTCAAACCCTTTCTTGTTTGGAAAAATTTGCCAATATCCTCATTGACTTTAATGCCCACACTTTCCTTTAGCTACAAATGATTGAATCCACTCACACCATTTATCGGGAAAGCCTTTCATTCTTAGAGTTTGTTGTAAGAATGGCCATTTGACCTTGTCATAAGCCTTTTCAAAGTCTAATTTTAGAATAACACCATTTAATTTCTTTGTATGAATTTCATGTAAAGTTTCATGTAAAATAACTACTCCTTCCAAATGTATCTTCCTGACATGAAAGCAGATTGTGTAGGACGGATAACCTTTTCTGCAATTCCCATCAATCTGTTAACTGCAACCTTCGTGAAGATTTTAAAGCTAACATTTAGGAGACATATTGGTCTATATTGCTGAATTTGTGTTGCCTCAGTTTTTTTTGGCAGGAGTGTTATGATTCCAAAATTAAGGCTGAAGAGAGGCAATATTCCTTTATGGAAATCCATAAATAACGCCATCAGGTCATCCTTAATAACCTCCCAGAACACTTGATAGAATTCAGCTGGGAAGCCATCTGGGCCAGGCGCTTTATTATGTTCCATTTGGAAGATTGCCTCTCTAATCTCTTTATATGAGAACTCAGCAACTAACATCTCACTTTCACTTGTTGATACCTGTGGTATATCATCCCTTCGACTCTCGTCCATGTTTAATAGACTGTCTTCAGAAGGCCCAAATAAACCACGGTAATAATCTGTAATATATTTTTTTTAATTCCTCATCTCATTTAATAAGTTTATCACCATCTTCTAACTGAAAAATCCTTGTTTTTCTGTGTTTTTCATTTGCTATTAGCTGAAAATATTTTGTATTCATATCTCCATGCAAAAGCTTGGCGGTTTTAGATCTTTGGTACCACTTTATTTCCTCTTCCCTAAGGAGTTGTACCAACCTTGTTTTTAATGTTTGTTTTAGATCTATCTCCCATGGTTGTAGAATATCTTTTTCTGCTTTCTTATCAAGCAAATCTAATTTTGTAAGGAGTTCTTTTTTCTCTTTCTTATAGTGCCCACTCTTGTTTTTGGCCCAACCCCTTAGGAACTGTCTTAGTCTCCTAATTTTGTGTTGCCATATTTCAAGAGGTGTGTGCCCTTTATTTTCTTCTTTCCAAACTTTAGCCACCACATCATAAAAGTCATCTCCGGTCAACCAACCTAATTCAAATCTGAATAAATGTTGTGTGGAACTCAAAGAGTGATCTCCAAAAGACAAAAGTAGTGGTGTGTGATCGGATGCAATTTCCCTAGTTAAAGCCTGAACAGTAGCCCTGGGAAATTTCAATTCCCACTCTGTTGAAACCAGCACCCTATCCAACCTCTCAAAAGTAGGCTCTGGTAGGGTGTTAGCCCAAGTAAATTTGCGGCCTGTTAGCTCTATTTCCTTTAGGTCTAAATTGTTGATGACAGCATTGAATAAAAACGGCCATCTATCATCGTAACGATCGTTATTCTTTTCTGTGGGGCCTCTGATAATGTTAAAATCCCCGCCGATGAGAAGGGGCAGGGACTCATGCTGGCAACATTGGACCAATTTAATTAGAAAGCTTTGTTTATGCTCAGGTTGAGCTGCTCCATAAACCGCAATTAGGTTCCACTGAAAACCATCAACTTTATTTCTCATACGAAATTTGATATGATATTGGCCTTGAGAGATATATCCTATATCAAAAACAGTAGGATTAATGCCCAGAAGGATTCCACCAGAGTGTCCCTTGGGCTCAATCCAACTCCATAGGAATTGTTTGCCTCCACAAATATTATTTAATTCTGTGTCCGAATAATTCGTTCTACACGTCTCAAGAAGTGCTATAAAATCTAGTTGTTGTTCTTTTGTGGTATCTGATAAGAATCTAAATTTAGCCAAGTCCCAAAGACCTCTGCTATTCCAAAAGATTCCTTTCATTTAACGTTAACTTTTAGATTATTGTTCTTTTTTCTTTTGCAATTTTGCCAATTGATGTCTTATTTATGGACTTCGATTTTTTTTTTTGACTCGAGATGACAAATATCACCTAAGTGACTATTGTTCTCTGTCAAACAATCATCCAGGACATCACTTTTGAATTGGCTTAGCACTAACTTGTCTAGGTCATCATCTCCCACCACGTCTAAGTCATCTAATTCTAAAGAAAGGTTCCGTTTAACTTTGCTCTTATTTAAAGGAGAAGTGACTAGCCTAATAGTCTCCAAATCTTTAATTTGTTTACTCACTTTTCTACGACTATCACCATTAGTGCCCAAAATAACACCTATGTTTGTAATATTTGTAGAAATATGATCTTCAGACAAACTTAAGAATGAAACGTTATTTTCCATACCTTTATCAATGTCGAGGTTCCGCTTGGCTGCCATCCTTTGGGCCCTCTCCATGGAGTGCTCATCTAAGGAATTGGCTCTCCTTTTACTGGTACGTCTTGGCGAAGGTTTCGCGGCATTGCTGTCAACTAGAGCAATGGAGACCTGCTACTCAGGACTGTCGACATTGCTCTTCTTTGACTCAGCATCCTTTGTACCCTCTCCCTCAGGAACCATCAGCTCACCATCAAGGGTTTCAACCTCCAAAACTGAAAGAGCAGCATGTGGTAGTTCCTGTGTGGTCTGCTTGTCTACCACTTGAGCTATCGAGTTGTTTTTACCAGCTTGTACTAGAGTAGGCTTCAGCTGATGTGTTGGCACAACATCAACTTCCTCCTCGATGACTTTGTTTGCAGATTCCTCAAGCAATTTTCTAGTGACTAGGTTTAATGTTCCGTCGACCTGAGTCCTATAATCTGCAACTTGCTGCTGAGGCCTATCATTGGATTTCGATGTAGTGCCCAAAGGACTGGTAGTTCCCTCAACACCTTTGGAATTTTGAAGATATTAATCCAAGCTTTTGGGATTAAAAGCCCCTCCTCTTCTTCAGTCCAAACTTCAAAGTTCAGGTGCATTTTTTTATCCTTTAAAGCCATGCCACCAAAAGCTATTGCTCGCTGCAAATCTTCCTTAGTGGGAAGGGTCACAATAAACCCACCCTCCTCCTCTCGCACATCCCAATTCCAATTACTCTGGCAAGGGATGCGACTCTGTAGTTCAGAAGTGAGTTGTGCTGCACTTAATTGGTCACCCTCAACAAGAATCTTTGCTGTTTTGTTGTCTGCAATACTCTTGATTGGGGCATGGGGAATATGGAAAAATCCATTACCATCCAATGCATGACCAACCCATTGGACAGTATTCTTTGGGGCCTTTGAAATCGGACACTTTTGCCTAACATGTTCCTCGCTTTCACAAACTTCACAGTAGACTAAAGCATGGCACTCTGCAGTGGCATGACCTTTAGAAAAACAGCGGAAGCAAAACTTCTTACTCTGTTTCCCCTCCGTCTTATCACCATCAGACGACCCTTCAGTAGTATCGTGCACATGACGCTTGCTGCCCACCTTCGTGGCTTCCAATTCAGAAGTCTGATGATTACTTTCCATACCCTTGGGAGCACGCTCATGATGCTGACCAAACCTTGAACTAGGAATGCCTCTATATCAACCTCTCTTGCCAGCTTGTTGTCTACCATATGGGCCTGTCTGCTGTCTGTCAGAAGCACCGAACCTGAAATTGGTATTGATATAGCTTCCAGAAGTAATGTTAGTTGGACCACAACCTGGACCAAAACCATTGCCGTGAGTAGCACCAACTTGTACAGAACCATCGGCTTGTGTTGGCCTAAAAACTGGAAGGTTTAGTCTCTGCAGAAAAGCTAGGTTGACTTGTGGCCCTGCAGCAGATGGAGCCATCGGCCTAAATCCCATGGCATCAGGCATCACTTGCCCTGAGGACGAAGAATGTGCCCAAGGGACGGTGATTCCAGAGTTGAAAAGATTTGGCGATGCACCTTGATTGGCCGCAGCCCCGGCGGCCTCTGCGAAGCTAGCGAAAACTCCGGTGAAAGGAACCGAAGCACCCGCTCTTGCAGACGGAGGAGCACCAACATCACGACGCTTTGCCGGCCCCTTCCTCTCCATGGAGATTCCGCCTCGAAGCACCTCAGCGTAGGATCGAGATCCCGACCGGCAACAAAACTGGGAATCAGGAAAACTATCCGCCGCCTGGTTCCGAACACTTCGCGTAGGGTTTGGAAATCCGCTCGCGATTGTGCGTATAGGTGGGAGAATGCGACGCACAGTCGAGGACCCATGTGTCAGGACCAAAGTACGGCCCACAGGCCTAGCCCGAGGCACGTTGTGGTCGCTAATCGACTGACAATCAGGATCCACAAAACACGCTTTCACTTTTGAATTTTGAACGGCAAACGGCGGAGAGCTGCCGGAGCAGCCAACATCCCCGCCGGAGTTTTTTGCCGGAATTGGCCTCGGTGAACTGCCTAGGCAGCTAGCACCATCGCCCTTTTCGCCGGCACCAGATGCAAACTTGTTGTTCATGGCCTTTGAGGAAACCTCATGCCGAAACTTGGACCTTTTATCTATTACCTGGACATCTCCGAGAGTCACCGCCGGCGAGTATCTCGGCTTTGTCAAAGGTCCAGACCAAGGCTTCATCTTCTTGTATTGTTTTTCCACAGCAGCAATCACTCGACGAGGTAAGGATGGTGTAGAGCCTTGATCCCCAGACGTCAGCGCAGCCTCTGCTTGAACCACGTCTTCCAACGAGAAACCAGCTGCGGTCGCCAACTCGACGAACTCCGGCGTGGAGATGTCCCCTTCCTCCCTGTCAGAAAAAAAGGCAGTGGAGAACGACCAACTGACCATGGCCTTGGCGTGACCAGCGAGAAGGCGGAACAAGATCGGGTCCTCCCAGGTACTTCGCCGGACACCAACTCTGGGCAAAGAACATGCCTGAGAGAAGGTGCCGATGCAGACCGTCGCCGACCGGATCTCATGCAGTTCACGGTCATCGGTCACCACATCGACACCTCCTCTCAGCACCGTAGACTAGTGCAGTCTGAAAGCTGCTTACCCACATGTTTATCTAGACAGTACACAGTAGTAGATCTAAGTGTCGATGGATCAGTACTAACCAGTACAATCGAGCTGATAGATGCGCTGCTGTTTATTTATATATATAGAAAGTCGTGGCGTACTGTACTGTAGTAGATCACCGGCTATGAATGAGTCCTTGCTAGTGGATTATACAGAAGATGAAGTGTTAAATGCGTTGAATGGCATTGGTGACCTGAAGGCTCCTGGACCGGATGGTATGCCTGCGATCTTTTTTAAAAAATTCTGGGATTCGGTGTGACCAAGAGTGAAACAAGAAGTTTTGGGAGTCCTTAATGGAGGACCTATTCCTGAAGGATGGAATGACACAACAGTTGTACTGATTCCTAAGGTAAAAGACCCAAAACGCCTTAAAGATTTACGGCCTGTAAGTCTATGCAATGTCTTGTACAAGATTATCTCTAAAGTTCTAGCAAATAGGCTTAAGGGCATTCTAAATGAAGTGATCTCACCTAATCAAAGTGCCTTGTTGCCTACGAGATGACTCATTTCCTACAGAATAAAAGACAAGGTTTGGAGGGGTACATGGCTCTTAAACTAGATATGAGCAAAGCATATGATCGAGTGGAATGGGATTTTGTAGAGGCCATGCTGAGTAAGCTGGGCTTTCATGATAACTTTGTGGGTTTACTGATGAAGTGTGTGAGAACAGTTAAATACCGCATCAAGGTTAATCATGAGCTTACTGAGGAAATAACCCCACAGAGAGGGTTACGACAGGGAGACCCACTATCTCCTTATTTATTCTTGATTTGTGCTGAGGGTTTCTCCTCGTTATTACATCATGCTGAAATGAATAACATGATTCAAGGAATTAAAATTTGTGAAGGGCACCGAGTGTTACACATCTACTCTTTGCTGATGATTCACTTATTCTTATGAAAGCAAAGGAGGAGAATGCTCAATACTTACAGAATCTCCTAGATTTATATGAGTCATGTTCAGGTCAGATGATTAACAAAGAGAAATCAGCCATTATGTTTAGCAAGAACACCTCTGATCTGTCTCGGGAGGCAGTTTTGCATGTTTTAGAGCTCAATGGTGAAACTACAAATGAGAAATACTTGGGGCTGCCTGTCCATGTGAGTCATTCTAAGAGTAAAGCCTTTGAGTATATTAAAGATAAAATATGGGCTAGGATACAAGGGTGGAAAGAGAAGCTCCTATCAATGGCTGGGAAGGAAATCCTAATAAAGGCTGTTGCCCAAGCAATTCCAACATATGCGATGTCATGCTTTGATCTTACAAAAAGCTTCTGCGATCAAGTGAGATCAATGATATGTCGCTATTGGTGGAGTCAGCAAGATAAAGACAAGATGCACTGGCTTGCATGGGATATTTTAAAGCAACCGAAGAGAGAAGGTGGGCTGGGTTTCAGAGATTTATATGCGTTCAATTTAGCTATGCTAGCAAAACAAGGATGGCGCCTAATTCAGAACCCAAACTCTTTATGTGCCAAATATTGCGAGCTAAGTACTACCCAAAGGGTAATGTTTTACAAGCTGAAGCAACAGAGGGTATGTCATACACTTGGCGTAGTGTTCTAAAAGGGATTAATCTCCTAAAGAAAGGGATCATTTGGAGAATTGGGGATGGGCAATCTGTTCATATATAGAATGATCCATGGGTACCAAGAGGGACAACAAGACAGCCATGCTCACATAGAGGTCAACACCTTCTCCAATGGGTGAGTGATCTGATCGATCCAATATCTGGACAATGGGATGTAGAGTTAGTTAAGCAAACTTTTCATCCGGATGATGTCCCTACTATTCTGGCAATCCCTTTGGTACAAGATATGGAAGATTTCATTGCGTGGCATTTTGATACTAGAGGATTATTCACCGTCAAATCAGCATATAAAGTATGTATCGATGACCATAACTTGGGGTTTGGACCAAGCAGCGGGGTTACTGTTCACCATCCGGCAAGTGGTACAACTTTTCCATGGTTCAAAATCTGGAAGCTAGCCTGTCCAAATAAAGTGCAGGTGTTCGCATGGAGATTGGCTCATAACAGCTTACCCCTCAAAAGGAAGATTGAATCACGAAGGATCAAACTGGATACTAGATGCCCCATGTGTTGCAGGCTTGATGAGGATGCAGGACACCTGATGCTAAATTGTAAGTATGCCAAACAAGTATGGCGTCAGCTAAACCTGGAGGAGAAAAGGGCTCACTTATCTAGCTTACGATCAGCAAAGGAGGTCTTTATGGCAATCTGGGATAACAAGGAAGAATTACAAACAAAGTTGGTGACAACCTTATGGACGCTATGGTCGGAAAGAAATGCAGTCAATGCAGGCGAGCGGCAAAAGTCCCCTGAGACCGTGAGCTTCAAGATTGAGAAGTGCGCTGCTCAATTTCATGAGTTCTTTAGCAAGCACGAGGAAAAAATGTTGACGAGAATGCAGAGATGGAAGAAGCCTGCTCAAGAATATCTAAAACTGAATTTTGATGGTGCCTTCTCTGATTCATCACGAACAGGTGGTTGGGGATTTATAATTCGGGACCATGAGGGAGATCATATGGGATCCGGTGCTGGGCACTTGCAGTCTGTAACTGAAGCCTTACATGCTGAAGCCCAGGCGTGCTTGCAAGCAGTTCAATATGCGGCTCAGGTATGCAGAAGGTGGAGATAGAGACAGACTGCCTGATCCTCAAGACTGCACTAACCACAAGTGTGTATAATGCCTCCACGGGTGGATCACTGTTCAAAGAGATCAAATTTTTACTAGATGTCAATTTCATTGATGCGAAGGTGATTTATTCAGAAGATCTTGTAATCAGGTTGCCCATAAGTTGGCTAGTCTAGGAGCCAATATGGCCGCTGGTCATGCGTGTTTCTGGCCGGACTCGGCTCAGATTGATGTATACCCTTTGGTAGCTGATGACTTACTGTCAGCTTCAAGTTAATGGAAATTGTTTTTCCAATAAAAAAAACAGCTTATAGGAGCACAAGAACGAGAAGTAACGGCGGAAAAGAAAATGAAAAAATGCATTAAAAATGAGGTGTTATTGACTTATATAACGAGCCACTAATTATTGATTAAACTATAATTTATATTCATCAGTTATTGTTATTTCATATAAAATTACATTATCAAAAGAGTGCAAGCATAAAACTTATGTTTACAACTAAGATAGATGGTCAAGGGCAAAATGGACATTTGACTTTTCCCACTATAAGATAAACAATCATTTCCAACAATTTTTAATAAATGGCCAATAGTTTTGATGCTTTCTACTATTTTTTTCTCAAATGTCCAACAATTTTCTAATGAAATTTGCCTCTTTCTTAACAATTTTATTGAATCCGCAGCAATGCAATTTCCCACAAAGTCATTTCTCACGGTGATGGTAGGTATTTATGCAAATGTGATAAACCATTGGCCATTTGTAAATAAATTGTTGGGAAATAATAGCATTATTGTAGTATTACATCCTTTCTGAAACTTAACCCCCTCGACAATAACTTCTGGATAAAAATGGTGTCGGAGATGAATATTTATTTATCATAAATATTCATACGACAAAAGCCGATGGATCTCAAAACAGTCACCGTCGCGACGGCCAGATTTGCCCCACCCGAACCCCATGGCCAGGGTCGGGGCGCCCACATTCGTATTCGAGAAAAATCCGAAACATTTGACATTATTCGTACCCGCAAAGAATAAAGTAACTTATCTTTTTGACTAACTATTAATTATAAATGATATAAACTATTAAATCAATTTAAAAATTATCTACATGATACTCCCTCCGTCCACAAAAGAATGCAATTCTCGCTTCCCAATAAATTTTGGAATCTTAAGTTTGACCCATTATAAATTAAAAATATCAATATTTATAATATGAAATATATATCATTAGATTCGTTACAAAATATACTTTCAAAATAAATTTATATAGAGTCATAAATATGAATACAATTCCCTAGAAACTTGGTCAAACGTGAGCTACTTTAAGTGACACGCAACCCATAGTTGCATCCTTTCTTGGACGGAGGCAGTAATTACTAATTATATTGATTATAATATTACTAATGGTATATAAAATAAATTTTAATTAACTTTAAGATGGACAATCATATCAATTTTAACTACTTTAATTTATTTATCTAATTAATAAATTATATTATACTTACTAATGTACTATTTTCTTATTAAATATTTTATATATTATGAAAATTATTTATATTTGCATTTGTATATTTAATTATTCAAATATATATAATATACATGAGATATACACACATAATTTACTCTACGACATTTTCTGTCAATATCAACTAAACATTCGAATGCGAATCCGAATTTGATCTATTCATTTTGTATTCGTATTCAACAATGTGGTAAGCCTTACATGCTGAAGCCCAATATGAAAGGCCGCGAGAAGATTCGTATTCGTATCCGAATTCGAATTAAAATGTGGTAATAGTGCTATCCGAATTCGAATCCGTTCGTATTCAATCCGAAGAGACACGAAGTATTTCATACCTTCTTTATTAAACTTCAGGTCTAATATATGTTATAAACGATGACGAGATAAACGATGAAAATAAAAGATCAAAGCAATAAAGAGACACGAGATTTAATGTGGAAAACCCTCCCAATGCGAGAGGGAAAAACCACGAACGCCAGCCAGCGAGAACTTCAGTATGTCGGGGAGTCCAGTTACAACGCCAATGGCGGCGGCTTACAAGAATATGAGAGAATGATCTGAAAGGGAAAAACTATAATAGGATATATGACCAGCCTCCGACGACGGGCCTCCGCTTCGCTCCGTCAGAAGCCGGCCTTTCATATGTGCTGAATTTATATCATAACTCAACAATCCATTCAATTCTTTTCGCGGCAATGCGCGGGTTCACACTAGTACCAGCTATGGTGGAGCACAGGGAGAAGAAGCTTGGCTTAAGGGAACAAGCGGCAAGCGGCGCTAGGTCCAGCAGCGTGGGCCGTGGGCGATGGCGATGCTACTACTGTAGAGTGGTTGAAAAAAATTCTTTTTTTTTGCGAATCTAATTTTTTTTATGTCATTAGAAATTTAACTTATCCTTTATATGTTTCCTTGTTTAGATTTCGTTTGTATGCTCGATCAGTAGTGATGAGTTAAATTTTCGGTGACACAAAAGGAATTTTCTCAAAAAGATTTGGGTGGAGTGGCTTGACGGGTGCTGATTTTTTTTTTTTTTTTCTCGCGGATAAGATCGGAAGGATGGCTGCTGGAGACTGCTGGTTGTTGAGCATTAATGTATGTGGGCTGTGGCTTCCTGTGTGCTGCAAACAGTACGGTTGGAGACAGCGTTTCTTTTCTGTGACGCGAATCACAGCGCGTGACGGATGGGTGCGATATGACGCGCGTCCAAAGTGGCGCCGCTTAATTTTTGGCGACGGCCACCTCATCTCAGATCCCTTCGCGTTTGGGGCTGGGCGGTACACGTCGTTGACCTCCTGCTCCGAGGAAGGGATCAAAATCATCGGCGGCCTCCGGTGCCAGACTGCCCGTTGATCTTGCCAGTAAGCCTCGATCCCTTCGCCTTCTGATCCATTACCTTATTTTTACATTCGAGCAGAGCAAATGAATCGTTGCTCACTGATTTGAACGTATGGGTGCTGTAAGATGGTGCAGAGTTTAGGTGATTGCCTACTTTTCTGATCACGCCGAAGCGATCCTTTAGTGTTTGAAACATATCGATCAGCAGAACCTACCTCTGGAAATTCGTCTCTGTGTCCACACGTTCAAATAAAAGGACATAGCAGAAAGGTTAGGAGCATCTGCGGTTACCAATCCCCAGTCTTACTACTCTTTGTGTAAGTCCGTGTCTTGTATGTATCGCATAACATTGAGTTGCAAAGTTCACATATAGGCTCCCGGTCATGATTTCTATAACAGCTAATGCTCAATGTGTGAATTATTTTTCCAGAACAAGGGAGAAGCAATATCCTTAGCGTCCAAGCCAACATGAGCCTATCGAAGGCCATTGGGGTCATCAGTGGTATCAATGAGTTTGGTAATTTGTTCCAATTGGTCAGATCTGCTTGCTCATATATGCATTCCCAGTGGAATGGATTACATGAGAAAAAACTTCAAGACGAAGATCTACAGCAGTTGCAGAGCGACCTTCGATGCCTTAGTGAAACTCTACCTGCAATGTACAACCTCATTGATCGAGCAGAGTGGAGGAGCCATGTACCATGTGTAGCGCAGCTCCTTCCAAAATTCAAAGATGCAGTGTATGATGCGGAGGACCTTCTAGATGAGTTCAGATGGTACAAGCTGAAGGTGAAAATTGAGGACGATGCAACCGAGCTATCTCCTTTCATGGAATTCTTTCACAACGTCACTCAAGGAAGCTTCAACAAAGTGACAGATATCCAGAAAAGGCTAAATAATTTTTCTAGGCAGCTTGAGAAGATGGGCTTAAATGAGGCAACTCCACGGTTTGACAAATCTCTCAGGCCAGTGACCACTTCTTTCCCCATTGAGCCGAAGGTATTTGGTCGTGAGAAGGAACTGGAGGAGGTGACCAGATTGCTTGGTGTACCGAACTGTATTAGCCGGCCTTCTTCAAAACGGAAGAGGACTTCAAATGAAGCCAATAATGAACCAAGGATATCATTTATTCCTGTTCTACCAATAGTTGGAATCGGTGGGGTTGGAAAAACTACTTTAGCCCAAGAGATCACAGCACTTCAAAGGGTTAAATCCCACTTTGACAAAATTATTTGGATTTGTGTCTCTGATGAATTTGATGAGGAGAGGTTTACTAAAGTTCTCATAAAATCTCTATCAGGAAAAGAGGCAACAGCTAATAATTTAGATGATATCCAACAAGATCTTGTTGGCGAAGTCGGAAAAAGGAGATTCTTGCTTGTCCTCGATGACATTTGGCCTGATGCTTTGAAGGAGGATGGGCGGTGTTGGAGGAAATTTTGTGCGCCTCTAAGAAATATACTTCAGGGAAGTATGTTGCTAGTGACAACTAGATTTCCTGAGGTTGCTAATATAGTGGGCACAATGGAGTCTTATGCATTGGAAGGCTTGAAAGACGATATATTTTGGGGTTTTTTCAAACTATGTGTCTTTGAGTCTGAGGATTATCACATTGATGAACAGTTAGAACTGATTGGTAGAAGCATACTTCCAAAATTGAAAGGCACTCCTTTAGCAGCCAAAACTATTGGAAGGCTATTACGAAAGAGCCTTAACCCTGCACACTGGAATGGTATACTAAACAGTGAACTGTGGCAGCTTAAGCAACAGGACACTGACATTCTGCCAGCTCTCCGGTTGAGCTACATGTATTTACCTTTGTATTTGAAGAGATGCTTCTCGTTCTGTGCTGTATACCCCAAAGATTACAATTTTGAGAAGGCCAACATAGCTGAAATTTGGGTGGTAGAAGGTTTTGTCGAACCTCAAGGCAGCATTCCACTGCAACATATTGGTGATCAGTACTTTGAAGACCTTGTAAATTTGTCCTTCTTCCAGAAAGTCCGTGGCAAATATGTAATACATGACTTGATGCATGATATGGCGCAACTAGTTTCAAAGGAGGAATGCTACACTATAAAAAATGGCAGTGACGTTGAAAAAGTTCCTCAAAATGTTCGCAATCTATCAATACTCCCAAGCAGTGATTTTAATTATTCCAACTTACTCAGCCTATGCAGGTACACAAAGCTGCACACCCTAATTTGCAACAAGTCGTTAAGGAGTGCGGCTTTATCTTCAGTGATGGATTGTTGGTTTGGCAAACTTTGGTGCCTGCGCGTCATTTGTTTTGCCTCCGTGAGGGAATTACCAGAGAGCATTAGCAATCTGAAGCATCTCCGGTACCTTCAAATTTCCAAAGCTTGCCCTTTCAAGAGACTTCCTTCGTCATTATTTAGCCTGTACAACTTGCAGGTTTTATATGCTAAGAAATGCGAGTTCGAAATATTACCGAGAGACTTCAATAATCTGATAAATCTACAAAAGTTTGTATCACATATTCCTGACAAAATTGAAGTTGATGCTGTGAAGTGGGGAGAAAAAATTGGGTTGATAAACTGTTTTAATCAAAGTACAAGAGATTTGACTATATATAATCTTGGGGCAATAGGTAAGGATCAGGCCGCAGAACTGGAACTTAGGAAGAACGAACATATTAATAGCAGTCTGACTCTTAGATGGTCTTTGGTGAGATGTCCTGAGCACAATGAGATTGAAGTGCTTCAAGCTCTACATCCTCCCATCAACATCAAGTCTCTGCACCTAAATGGTTATCCAGGTGAATATCTTCCAAGTTGGTTTTGTCGTGGTCAGTTACCTGCGGAGACAGTTGACAACAGTAATGGTAGTGTTGGCACCATTTTGGGATCATTATCAGAGCTTAGCATTGAAGGATGCCAAAACTTGTTGAGCCTTGAACGATATCTAGAACCAAATTATATGCCTGCTATAAAAAAGGTAGTAATTGCAGATTGCAAAAGTATGGAATCAGTGCCAGCTGAAAGGTTTGGAGATTTACCTTTCCTTGAAGAACTGAAGGTGTGGAATTGTCCAAAGATCAATTCACAATGCTTATTTGCTCCATCTCTAAAGAAGCTCGAGCTGAAAAATTCTGGGGATCTCGGAGACTCCATTGAGTGTAGTTCTCTCACCATCTTACATTTGTCATTGTCGGATCTGGCATCCGTCGAGCTTAAAAAATGGAGTCTTCCATTACTGCAGGAACTAAGGATTAGTCATTGCGAGCATCTGAAGTTTATTAGAGAATCTGAACCGATATGCAATGATGTTTCCCGTGGCAGGGTCGGAAGCAGCACTGCAAAATTCCCGAAACTCACTCACCTGTCCGTTGAAATCTGCCCCATGCTGGAGACTATTGATGACCTGCTCCTATATTTCCCTGCCATTCAGAGTATTAATATTAGTTCTTGTTTGTTATTGTCGCTGCCCACTGAAATATTTGGGAGGTTCTCTTTTCTGAAGGATTTGGACATTTCATATTGCCCATGGCTCAACTGGCAAGATGGAATAGTATTACCATCTTCCCTCCAGAAGGTTAGGTTGCGGAGTTGTGGGGAATTCTCTGCCTCATTTTCCAGCTGCTTGAAGAACCTCACATCCCTCGAATCACTGGAGATGGATTCATGTGCTGGCATAGTGACCCTTCCATGCAACATATGGAGCAGCTATCTCAAATCACTCCAGAAATTGATAATAGTGCACTGTCCAGATCTAGTATCAATTGGTGGACCAAGAGCGATTGAGAACATAAAAGTAGTACGCATTCAATACTGTCCAAAGCTGCTGGATGTAGAGCAGCCCCTGGGGAAAGGTAATTGGTGGTAGCAACGTCTCTTGCTTACAGTATAAATTATGATCCACAAAGTATGTTACGACATGTAACAATATACCTTGTATGTATAATGCTTTCTTGAGTTAGCCAGTTATGTGACCCTTTTAATCTATTTATTATTTGAGCTGTTTTACAAGAGGTACTCACGGGTACCTAAAAGTACCTACTGTTTTGAATAAATTAAATCAATGGCTGGACCCATTATTTTTGGTACACTACGCCACAAAGCATTTGTGCTGGCGGCATTTTAGCATTTGTGACAGGTGTCGCGCCTGCCAACACTCGCGTGCCAGCACAAATGGGCATCTGTGCTGGCGGGTGGGCGCCCGTCAAGAGAGATGGATCTGTGCTGGCGGGCGTGACACTTGGTTGGTACTTCATGGTACCTCTATCTAGGTACCTCAGTCTAGGTACCTCTAGTACTCCCTTTGATTTTACTGTCCGATTTCTCGGAATGGACGACTCTCATTATTCCCAAGCATTCTAAAATTCCTTTTATTATTTAAAAGGAAAATCTCATGTT
Organism: Urochloa ruziziensis; assembly: GCA_015476505.1. Taxonomy (NCBI): domain Eukaryota; kingdom Viridiplantae; phylum Streptophyta; class Magnoliopsida; order Poales; family Poaceae; genus Urochloa; species Urochloa ruziziensis. The sequence goes on along the minus strand of CM027123.1, from coordinate 38,528,752 downwards.
AATCTCTACTCTAAAAAGAAGGATTAGGCTAAAGGTTACGTCGTGCGACACCACGGTGTCGCGAGGTTTCGACGCCCCCTCTGTGAAACATAGCGCCGGCAAGTGGGTCTCCTTCGCGCCTCCTTCGCAAGCGTCGCTTCCCGTTTTTCCCGTCGTATCTTTGACGCCAGGTTCCCATTCTTTGACCCCTCCCAATGATCCGGTTTTTATTCCCCCTTTCCAAACCCTGCTTCTTCTGACTGGTAGAGAGGCACGTGCCACGAGCACGTGTTTTAAAAATAATAGTAAAAATATATATTTATAACATTATAGTATTAAATATATTTATAGTAATGATGTAGATATCGTAAGATGTAGTTTTAAAAAGAACTAACACGCCATGGGAGGAAAAAAAAGCCCGAGCTCGGTCAAATGGTTGGCTCAGATTCGGACAGAAAGAAGAGGGCTGATATATAGAAGGCACATTATTGCCGGCTGGTGGCTCCAGCTGGCACTAAATGTCACCACCTAGTGTCAGCTGGAGCCAGCAGCCGGTACTAAATGTCCTGAGCGTCATTTAGTACCGACTAGTACCACCAACCGGTACTAAATGTCCTGGGCGCCATTACCCCCGGCGTCGGTGGCGCACGTTATTAACGGCCGGTGGTTACAGCTGGTACTAAAGTGCCCCTGTGGTCATTGTGCTACAGAACCGGTACTAACTGCGTGTGCTAGGTCCGGTTCTGCAGTGATCGGTACTAACGTATGCAGACGGATGTGAAGTTTTTCAATAATGTAAAAAATTTAGTAAAAACAACTTTTTTTCGATAAGGAAGCTTTATTAAATTTCAAGAGCATTACATCGGGTTGACTATCAATCCAAACACTCTAGTGACTATCAATTTGTAGACTAGACCGCCACTCATGTGCCTGGGTAAAAAACTCCTTGGCCACCTACGTCAATTGTAGTAATGCTGCAGCAACCAAATCCTATGAAGCTGGCTTCTGTAAGATAGTCCATGTATGAAGCTAATGTATAATCATGAAGATAGCCTGCAATGGAGATGATTTATTTTTTTACCAAATACTATATCATCTTTGCATAGCCATAGCGATCAACATGTTGCTGCCGCTCCTAGCAAAACTAACGGTTTCAACTCCTTTCCAATACCCCGTAGCCAGTTCCCAAACATATTAGACACGCTACAAGGCTGTGAAATTCCTGACGCTGCATGTATAGTTGACCAAACTGAGCAAAGCGACATCCAAAGAAAAGGTGTTTAATGGTTTCATCTTTGTGACAGAAGCAACATCTTTTGCTCCGTTGCCAATTGCGTTTTGCTAAGTTATCTTTTGTCAAAACTACTCCCCTTCATAAGTACCACATAAAGATCTTAATTTTTAAAGGGGCTTTTAGTTTCCATAGGCTCTTTTTTACATTGGGGACATTACTATGGATCATGGACAGGTAGTGAGATTTCACCAAGAGCTGACCACTTGTTGGTGGCGAACGCACACCAAGATTCACCACAAGCGCATGGATCACCGTAACCTTTCCGTCCAAGGTTATCAATCCATGGATCGACATGCCTACTTACTAGGGTTTTCCATCTAATGTAACAGATCAATCCTAATCATGAAGCATTGATTTCATGTATGAGGTAAACCTAAAGGATATGAATGATAGAGTAAAGGTTTGATCACATTCCTGAACATAGGCAAAGGGGATAGCACATCAAAGGAGTAACTCAAGCCTATCGCCTTCTAGTTGTAGTTCTAGCTAGATTGGAAGCAAAACATGGTTCTCATACAAAAGCATCATTAAACCTCCACCCTCCAGTCCGACTCCCGAGAACGCCAACTTACACAGGCCACACCCTGTCATGATGCTCCTTACCGGCATGGTTAGTTACAAGGGCACGAGCATAAGCTCGTGTCATACTACTCAATAGATCCGGTATGCAATTCTAGTCACCTCTAGTACAAGAACAACCCAAGCAATCTATACTAGTCATAGATTGGAATAAGCAAACTTGAGATAGTATGAAATCATAAAAGGAGGCAAATGGATCGCTATCGAATCAGAACACATCTATTACTTTACCACGAATGATTGCTCATCACAAGATATCAACCGTGGCCATACCTACTTGTGACTCCTAGCTCCTGAACTCTACCATGGCACAACCATGTAGGAAGGCTATTGATGAGGACATGAAATACATGAAGCGTGTTAAACACACATGGAAGGCATGGAGGACCAAAGAGGTCGATTGGGGACCAAGTCTGATTGCGTACAGGAAGTTCTGATCTTGATTGCAACAGGGTCGGTAACCACAGGGAGTTGGTTCAGCGATTGCATTGGCGCTTCGGGTTCGCTCGTCGTAGTCGGATCGTGAGGGTCGACTTCCACCAAATCAAAATTATCCTCCACTCACCGAAAGATCGGGCACTCCAGTTCTATCAGCTATGATGACTAGAGTTGGCCTAGGCCATCCCCCTAGACAACTTCAAGGACTTGCAGCGGCCGTCGTGTCCCTCTGGTGTTTGCTTTGGTTTCGCTGAGTTCTGATGAATGGATCCACCTCCCTTCTAAAAGATGAGCTATTTATGCACCGAGGAAACCCTAGCTCAAAGGGGAGGCCGAGGCGGTGCAAAAATGTCGCGTGCGGCACGCCTAATGGGGCCTCAGGCCGCACGGCCTAAGCTATTTTTGGCTCGCCTCGGGCCCATCTTTTGCATGCGAGCTTCTCTGATGTGCATGACTTCGTGTTTCGCTTCTTGTGGGCTTTGGACATCGATTGCTCCGAGATATAGATGGGTCTTTGTGTCTTCTCCAGGTCTGTTGGATTTGCCTTGATTTTGATGTACTCCGGCCTCATCTTCAATTAAGTCTTGGTAGAGGTTGGCCCGTTGGAGTAGAGCATAAATGGGCTTCGGTCCCTTTGGGATTCATTAGGGTTTCTGGCCTTCATCTTTTGTCGTGTTGTTACTAGTCTCGAATTCGGCCCATAATCGCTCCAAAATAGCCAAATAACCTGTGTAAACCAAAATCCTCCAATAATATGTGCACAAGCGAAGACAGGGTTATTTCAGTGCCAAGTGGCGGGTTAGTATAAAGATTAGTCAAAAACTCCACTTAGATGGCACTAAAAGTATGTCAATTAAGAGCGCCAACAATCCCCCATGCTTAAACCTTGTTCATCCTCGAGTAAGTCCAGCGTCTTTGCTTAGCGAGGAAATCAGCATTGCCCTTCATTGTCATCCCTGCACTTAGTCATACATAACAAGACACATTGCTCTCTGAAGTATTTGGCATTTAAAGTTCAAGTTGTGATCGGCTACTTTTCATTATGGAAGATAGATTAGCAATAAAGAACAAGCCACACGAATTGAAGTGAACTTCAAACCTTTACACTGTTCCATCGTGAAGACTTTTAAAAAACATGCACATCAAACATAAGTGAGATTCTCTTGCAAAAGTTCATGGAAACACTCATCTCATCAGGTCGCTCAAGCCTATACTAGATTATTTTAAATCTATTCTACTCATATATATATATGAAAGTGGAAGGCTTATGTGGAGCTTGGTAGGTAGAAAACAATCATAGCAAAACATTATATCTAAAATATTGTCAAACTAAGAGATGAATCTAATGAATTTACCGAGACTAGTCAAAAAGGCCATGGAAAATAAATGTTGGAGAGGGAGAGAGATGAAACACACACATTTAGATAGGTGGACATGTGCAAGTGACAAAAGGATGATCCCGAGACACAAATGAAGTCCTCGTTATCGGATTGCATATGGTTGGAAAAATTGAGTATGGGATTGTCTTCAAGGCACCTAGAATTTAATGAAGCGAAAAGAGCCAAGGAGCATTTTTATTCTTTATTTTTCCCATTCATTTTTTTCTTCTTTCTTTTCTCTTTTTTTCTTTCTTCATCATTTTTTTCTTTTGTTCCTTAGGACTTTTGGCAACATAATACTTACACAGTAGCAGTCTATGACTCCTTCCCCCATGCTTAAACGATTGCTAGTCCTCGAGCATAGAAGTGAGGAATTGATTAACTGCTGAGTGAAGTATAAAATTCATCTTCTTCTATAGAGAATCACTTGAATCCTTAGGGGAATTGTCCACGCAAAATTTAGAAGCTTTCAGAGGTGGGAACAGGCTTGGCCGCACGGCGTAGGGTCACTCTGGCCACACGGCACACCTTCTGTCCGCCTATGTTTCTGCTGATTTTTCTCCGGTGTACTCGTAGAAGCCTCCCAAAATTATGTTCCATTGATGGTGCATATGTTCTTTCTGAAACTCCATCGAATAATTTTTCCATACTCAATCATGGGTTGTGGACAAGGTGGTAATCACAAAAAAATGTTTTGGTTTAGGTTGGTTGCCTAGCGAAGTTTGTGAAATTTCCGATGTGGAAACTCACAATGCATGGACAGAAAGGCTAGCAAAAAGAAGTTACACAAAAACGGGATGGCCAGCTTCTTAGTCTCGTACCAAAGAAATCCATCTTAATCCAACTCATCAAAATATAAGTTTGCAATCTAAAGGTTTTATCTTGAAAGAATATGCATGTAAAGGCTTTGGTTGGTAGAACTTTGCAAGAGATTCATGAATGTAGATAGCATAAGACCAGGTTAAATAAAATAGCACAAGGTATACGGTCATCGATAAACTTAAAGCAAAGAGCAACATGAATATGTGGGTCTAGAATTTAGTCATTTAACCTCCATAAATAAAAGAGCTGGTATTTAATCAATTTATATCCATTTAATACAGAGCAATTAGTCAAGTCAAATACAACATAGTGTAGGTAAAATAAAGCGCCAACTTTCATCTCTTTTCGATAAGCAAAAGCATATACAAGAATATGATCATGGTGAGCACAGAGTCATGGTGATGGTTATTTATTCAAAACTAAATCGAACCTAGGTTGTCCTCCTAGTAGACATGTTATTATCAAGAGAGAAATACAAATGTTTCTAACCTATGGTCGATGGCATATATATACACAAGTATTTAAATAGAGAAGAAAAATAGAAGGTGCAAGACAAATTTACCGTCCTTTTTATGCTTGTGATAGAGTGTAGCACAACCTCCCTCATGCTTAAGCGTTGCGCTTAGCATGGAAGAAGAAATAAGCATCTTCTGGCGATCATGGTCCTGTTACTCCATATGGCGATGTATTTCATCCAACGAGTCCCGCCCCATGCTTAGCATTTTGCTAGGCATGGAGAAAGATGATGCACCATCTGTTGGAGGTACGACCATGGGCCCACAGGGACACATGGATTATCTCCAGACAGAGTCGTACCAGACGTGAAGAACACGAGTAGAGTACTGCAAGGACTCTTCTCATTATGGAAACTAGTCGTATGACTTGTAAACTACTCGGATTGGCTTGTAAAGCACTCTACGAGTAGTAATTGGTTAGGATTCTACTCGAAACCGACCTTGTAACCCTGCCCGCCGTGTATATAAGGCTGGGCAGGGACCCTCTCCAAACAGACGATCTCATCAATACCAACCACCATACAGGACGTAGGGTATTACGCCTTCTAAGCGGCCCGAACCTGTCTAAAATCCTGAGTCTCTTAGCCTTTGCGTTCCTGATTTCGGCGAAACCCACCTGAAACTCTACTACCTCGGGATACCACTCGGTAGGATCGACGGTAGAACACCGACATCTGGCGCGCCAGGTAGGGGTTTTCCTCGAAGATCCCGTGGAGAATGCAATGGTGACCTACATTCAAGCTGAAGCACCTCAGGAGGGCACAACGTTCCACTTTGGCTCGTGGGTCTATGTCGCCGACGGCTCGGGTGGTTTCTACAGCTACATCGAGACACCTGCGGAGCTGAAGCAGGAGCAAGCGCCCATCGTGGAAGATTTGGCCGAACAACTCGGCGAGATCACGCTCGCGGACCTGATCCGTGGGCAAGAGTCCGAGTCAATTATGACTTCGGAGAAGCAAACATCCCTCCCACCCCAATTCCCGTTTGGACTCCTGTTGACGGCCACTATATGCTACTTTTGACCGTCAACCTTCCCAACTTAATAAAGGAACTAAGTGATGCTCAAATAATATTTTATTTAAACTAATGATTTCCACAAGTTTTGTACACCAATATGTTTTGCAAGGAAATATAGGTAATATGGTGCATAAATACCAAGATCGGTGAAGTCATGCAAGTGAAGGTTCATCCCAAGACAAAGGAGACTTGGACATGGTGCAAAAGTGACCCAAATCACATATTTGACAGCACCATGTCGAAGAGCTCCCTGAGTTGATCGAAATGGATATTTGGATGACCCAATTCGGAGTCCGGACGAGAAAGTTACGCCTCCGGGAAAATCGCCGGCGAAACCTGTCCGGCCGGTCGGCCTGACCTAGGCCGAACGGCCTGGACAAGGCCGGTCGGCCCTGGACCTCCACCAAACCACCTCAACCTTTGCAAGATGGCCTTAGTGTGTCACCAAAGTACCCCCAAGCATGGATTTCACAAGGATGAGTGAAGTTGAGACCGAAAGGCCTAAGACATGGAGCGGAAGGCCCACATGCAGCGACTAAACCAAACTTTTGGATTGGAACCGCCTCTTCAGACAACAAGCAACCGTCCATGAGCGTGTCGATGCAACGGAGGGCCGAGAGGGGCCAGAGCCAGGCCGGCCGGCCTAGCCTAGGCCGACCGGCCTCTAACTGCCGAGCGTGGATCAAACGCCACTGCAACCGTCATTAGGAGAGCATCAGGACCGTCCAGGAGAAAGACGGTGCCAAATGGTACCATCTCCAGGCCGAACGGCCTGAAGTAGGCCGGCCGGCCTATGACCGTGGCCGTTACTCCTCCCCTTTGGCGTGGAAGCTAAGCAGGTCCTTGGCGTCATTCCTACGCGTGATACCGCCCTTGGAAGGCTATAAAAGGCGACCTCCACCCCCATTCTACACACCATGGTGAAAGGAAGAAGTCAAAGTGTAGTGTAGTGCTACCTATCTAGCTTAAAAAATAGGGAGAGTGGTGAGGTGAGAGTCCAGAGAGGAGCCGAAGTGTCGGCCCCTCTCCAACTTTGTGCATCCGAGGAATGAAGCTTCAGTTCGAGTAAAGTTCCTCTTCTTTTGTCTTTACTGCTTTCGCTCCTTACATTAGTAGTTCTTGAATGCTTTCTCAAGTTGCGGGTACCTGAGTCTGCGCGAGTGACAGCGACTCTTGTTTGGGGTTTCCTCCCCTACTCGCGGAAGGGGAGGTCAGTAGCTGAAAGCTTAGGCGTGGTGCCTATGCTGGCTAGCTACCTCAGGTTGTATTGCACCCCACGGAACTGCTGTGGTAGGCGGCAGGTGGTGACAGCCCTGTCCGTCCTTCGTAGTCCACCACGTTCGGGTGTACTCATAACAGTAGTGCTGAGCCCGGAGAACCCCCTCTCTCACCCCGTTCTGAGGTTCTCCCGTTCTAGCCGTCGAAGCAACTAGAGGAATCAAGTATTCCTGATAGGAGGTTAGCAAGTCGACATTAGATTACCTCTACCCACTTATCTGTTCTTCTTCACTCCCATCGTCCCTGGATATACCAGTGCCGTTTCTAGTACACTTCTCGTTCCTCGTGGATTCGATACCATGGAATACTCCTAGGTGAAAGCTACATCGGCATCTGTACGCTTGCAGATTTATCTGTTAGGCTAAGGAACGCCAACAAGCTTTCTGGCGCCGTTGCCGGGGAACGGTAGCTGTACTAGTATCATTCTAGTTTATCCTAGTATCACTCCACCTACCATACCATCTCTTATTATATATAAAAAAAATTTATCCCACCTTCCCCATGGCTTCCATTACCCTCCGTCAGTTCTCGGCACCAGGGCATAATCATTGGGTGCCTCCACCTTCATCACACCCCATCCATACCTCAGGCTTCGAGATCCGCCCTAGTCTTGCGGCCTTGGTTCGATCACAATCTTTCTCTGGGCACAAGGATGAAAATCCTTACACCCACCTACGAGAATTTGAGCAGAACTGCTCCCTCATCTCAATACCAGGCATGCATCATGAAACGGTGAACTGGAAGCTCTTCCCATTCTCACTGACTGATGTTGCCAAAGAATGGTATTATATGACCGTAGGGACCATAAAAGGTGATTGGAATACCCTCAAAGATGAGTTTTGTCTCAAATTCTTCCCCGTATTGAAGGTCGTCGCCCTTCATACAGAAGTCCTCTCTTTCAAGCAACGAGAGGGAGAATCTTTGTGAGCAGCTTGGGCTCGTTTCACCAAACTTTTAGCTTCAGGGCCAGATTTGGGTATACCCGAGGCTATGTGCTTACAACACTTTGCTGGTGGTCTTAGAAAAGAGAGTGCACTCCAGTTGGATGCAGCTTCTAAAGGTTCTTTCTTCTTCTTAACCGTAAGTGAGGGGAGAGCCACCCTAGATAAGATGCTCAAGAATACTGAGCACACCGGAGTATATGAAGATCTGCCTGAAAAATCTCAAGAGCCTGCTGATAGAATGAATGCTTTTGGTCATTCTCCATCACCTTGCCCACAGAAAGTTGCCGAACCAAAACCCCCTACCTCAGATCCTAAGCCCTCCTATGATCATCATCAACCTTTCTTTTATTCCATGTTCGATGACGATGAATCGATAGCATACGGTGATGTCCCATCATCACCAGGAAAAGAAGATGGTGCCTATAGAAAATCTGAGGTAGTGACCTCCAACCCACAAGAAGAATCTTGGACCGATGCCAAGCAGTATGTTCCATTCTTTAAGACGGCATCCCGATTCTCAACACTCCCGGGTCTCCAATACTCAATTGACAAGTCTGAATCCCCTAAGGAGGATTCACCATCCCTCAATCCAGAGTTTCAATTCTCGGAAGATGAATTCAAATTTTCCGATGAGGAGTTCAAAGCTCCTAAGGATGATTCACCATCCCTCAATCCGGAGTTTCAATTCTCGGAAGACGAATTCGAATTTTCTGATGAGGAGTTCCTATCTCGTCAAACCCCTCAGAATTCCCAGAATCATATCAATTTTGCGATTTCGAGGAGAATGCTTTCGTTCTTGATCCAGAAAAATCAAAGGACTTCCATATCGAAGAGAAGGATACGCCTCAAGAATACTACAGGCTTGATTCTGAAAATGTTTGCTCTATAGATATTCCTGAGGTAGCAGATTCCATGTCGGGTTTGGAAGAAAATGATGAGCATGGATATTTCGTCTTTGAGAAACCCAAAGATCCATGTTTCCCTGTGGATACTCCATCTTCTCCCACCATTAGCACACACGATGACTCCAACCATCACATGCCCCATCAAAACAATTTCAAAAGGGTGGTTATGGATGATTTTGTTTATCATAAGTATTGCAAATCTCGTCGTGGTATGTTGTGCTAACCTTGCAGCTAGAAAAACGACATCCGAAGATTGGTGATGGAGGGAGCCACAACACCAAGCTAGCTGCTACTTCGAAAAGAGGCTCCCAAGGTCGAGCTTTTGACCATAAACAAGCACTGCCGGGAGGTAACCCGTATTTTCATTCATTTTTTTCCTTTCTTTCTTTCAAATTCCACAAAAAAATATAACAATAAAAAAACTTTATTTTCAATAAATAAAACCGAACAAGGTTTCATGACATAATTTTAGGACTCGCTTCCTTCGGGTATTTTTGTCACTAACCTTTCAGGTTGAGGCTCAAATAAACGAAGAGTTGGGCAAAAGGCTACAGCCTCAGACGCTCAGTTTTTGGCACCAAGTGTCGCAAAATCTGAGCGTGGGGGAGGACATAATTTGAGCACGAAGCGAAGCATGGTCAATCCTTCAACGCTGGTTTGCACTTTTATTCCCCCACTTGAGGTTATTTCATAATGTTCATATCTTTGGATTGAGCCTCTTGTTCATATATAAAAAAAATGAATGATGATACAACAAGTTATCTTGATCACAACTTTGCATCTCACATGTCGGCAAGCACAAGCTTTATTCCTTAACTAGTACTCTATGCTTGTGGGATCAAAAATTTAGGAGGATCTTGCCTAAGTTGTTGATGAGTGTGAGATAATGAGATAGAAGTGTTTCTTTCTTCTTTATTAATTCTTACTTGGAGACTTTTCTTTGAAAAAAAATCATGAAAACCCTTAGGCTCAGAATTCCTCAGTGGTTGAAAATTCCTACCAGAGCCAAATATTTCACATGCTCAAACCTATGCATATGCCACCTATATAGTTGTGTTGAGGTTTGTCAAACTTTGTGTCCTTATGGGAAAATGACATTTCAATACCGATCATTTCTTCCTGGTGTCTATCCTTTAGTGCTAGCCTTTCCATGTCTGGAGATGCTGATTCCAAAATGGATTCTTGCATCCACTTTCAACAGACATTCCTCCGTCAAACCAAACCAAAATCATTTCATCCATATACCCTTGACCAAATCCTATCCACAAATATGGCCTTTCAAAATAAATACTCTAGTCATCCCTCCCCCAATTTGAGAGAAGACATGGAGCTATCAAAAAAAAAAAAACTTGCCTAGTCATGGGCAAAAGAAAAAAAAAGAGATAGAGAGCTCGATAGTTTCAAGTCTCCAAAGTCCTAAGAGGGACCCATGGAAAATAAAGAGTACCGTTCAAGGCCATATTCTTTCAAAAGCATAATTTATGGTTTGTTCATCACAATCCATTGTGCTTGTGTTGTGTCCATTTTCTCCCCCATCCTTGATTATCTATTTCTCAATGATCGGAATATGAAGTGTCACAACTTCCACTGGGACCAATTTTTGACTTAACAATATACACAACATAGGTGGGCCTACATTTCCCCTACCCGAGCTCCACATAAGCCTATAGATTGTAGGGAGAGGCTTGCTACTGGCCTCAGTGAGGAATGAAAATACCACATGAGCGACTTGAGAGTGCCATCTGAGGATCTTATTCTTCTCTTAAAAAAAAACTCCAAGTATGGTTGATGAAGAGGGAAGTTATATCTTCATTCGAGTTGTTCCACTTTTCAACCGCTCAAGGCAGGTATCACGGCCACTTCAAACCCCACAGGTATGAGAAATGTTTTGGAATAACGTTTATGCTAGCTATTACCTTGAGAAGTTGTGCATCAAAGTCCACCTTAGTTCTTGCTCGGCCCGGCATTCTTCAATCCTACCCTTTGCTCGGGACGAGCAAAGATCTAAGCGTGGGGGTGTGTTGACGGCCACTATATGCTACTTTTGACCGTCAACCTTCCACACTTAATAAAGGAACTAAGTGATGCTCATATAATATTTTATTTAAACTAATGATTTCCACAAGTTTTGTGCACCAATATGTTTTGCAAGGAAATATAGGTAATATGGTGCATAAATACCAAGATCGGTGAAGTCATGCAAGTGAAGGTTCATCCCAAGACAAAGGAGACTTGTACATGGTGCAAAAGTGACCCAAATCACATATTTGACAGCACCATGTCGAAGAGCTCTCTGAGTTGATCAAAATGGATATTTGGATGACCCAATTCGGAGTCCGGACGAGAAAGTTACGCCTCCGGGAAAATCGCCGGCGAAACCTGTCCGGCCGGTCGGCCTGACCTAGGCCGAACGGCCTGGACAAGGCCGGTCGGCCCTGGACCTCCACCAAACCACCTCAACCGTTGCAAGATGGCCTTAGTGTGTCACCAAAGTACCCCCAAGCATGGATTTCACAAGGATGAGTGAAGTTGAGACCGAAAGGCCTAAGACATGGAGCGGAAGGCCCACATGCAGTGACTAAACCAAACTTTTGGATTGGAACCGCCTCTTCAGACAACAAGCAACCATTCATGAGCGTGTCGGTGCAACGGAGGGCCGAGAGGGGCCAGAGCTAGGCCGGCCGGCCTAGCTTACGCCGACCGGCCTCTAACTGCCGAGCGTGGATCAAACGCCACTGCAACCGTCATTAGGAGAGCATCAGGACCGTCCAGGAGAAAGACGGTGCCAAATGGTACCATCTCCAGGCCGAATGGCCTGAAGTAGGTCGGCCGGCCTATGACCGTGGCCGTTACTCCTCCCCTTTGGTGTGGAAGCTAAGCAGGTCCTTGGTGTCATTCCTACGCGTGATACCACCCTTGGAAGGCTATAAAAGGCGACCTCCACCCCCATTCTACACACCATGGTGAAAGGAAGAAGTCCAAGTGTAGTGTAGTGCTACCTATCTAGCTTAGAAAATAGGGAGAGTGGTGAGGTGAGTGTCCAGAGAGGAGCCGAAGTGCCGGCCCCTCTCCAACTTTGTGCCTCCGAGGAATGAAGCTTCAGTTTGAGTAAAGTTCCTCTTCTTTTGTCTTTACTGCTTTCGCTCCTTACATTAGTAGTTCTTGAATGCTTTCTCAAGTTGCGGGTACCTGAGTCTGCGCGAGTGACAGCGACTCTTGTTTGGGGTTTCCTCCCCTACTCGCGGGAGGGGAGGTCACTAGCTGAAAGCTTAGGCGTGGTGCCTGTGCTGGCTAGCTACCTCAGGTTGTGTTGCACCCCACGGAACTGCAGTGGTAGGCGGCAGGTGGTGACAACCCTGTCCATCCTTCGTAGTCCACCACGTTCGGGTGTACTCATAACAGTAGTGCTGAGCCCGGAGAACCCCCTCTCTCACCCCGTTCTGAGGTTCTCCCGTTCTAGCCGTCGAAGCAACTAGAGGAATCAAGTATTCCTGATAGGAGGTTAGCAAGTCGACATTAGATTACCTCTACCCACTTATCTGTTCTTCTTCACTCCCATCGTCCCTGGATATACCAGAGCCGTTTCTAGTACACTTCTCGTTCCTCGTGGATTCGATACCCTGGAATACTCCTAGGTGAAAGCTACATCGGCATCTGTACGCTTGCGGATTTATCTGTTAGGCTAAGGAGCGCCAACAACTCCGTAATTCGACCCACGCATATTGTGAGGTGTTACGGAGCCAGTTCGAGTCCGTCATGGACTCGAAGCGGGACGTCCCAGTCCGAGTCATGGCAGGATACGCTAACTCTCTGAGCCTAAGCGGTCCCCGAATGCCACTCGCACTCGGACGAGGAGACACTACAAGACGATGGCGAACACGACCTCGTGATCTACGCCACGCCTGAAGGAAGATCAGTCTACCAAAGAGACAGGATCCTACGGGACGTCTACGAGTCCCACCAGATCTTTGTACTCTTTGGGTCTGAAGTTACTGATGACCTGTCGTTCTAGTACGGCACACCGCTGCTTCCAGAAGAGGAAAGCTCTACGGAGCTCGTCACCCCAAGCTCCAGCGACTCTGTCGAACCCAATCGACAAGTCTTCATGGCTGGCGCAGCAACAGCTGGCGACGTCGACAACGACCCGCGCTATGCTTTCGAGCTAGAAGGAGATACTTCTGCAAATGAAGACGCACCCGCTGGCGAATCCGCCCAAGCGGCCATGGACAGAGGAATCCGGAACAACAGGAGGGCTCAGCGCCGCCTAAACACTCGCAATCGCGTCATGGCTGGGTGCAACCTCGCTCAAGAGTTCGCGCGAGTGGCACGCTACGACTCTCCTATGGCTAACGCCATGGAGATTGCCTATCACGTCCGCAGTCTGCCAAGAACCCCAGAAACAGCAGCTGCACTCGAAAGGATCAATGACATGGTCCGCACTCTCGACAAGGCCATCGCCGCCGCACCATCGCGCAGCGAAGAAGTCGAAAGCAGCGGACGTCAACCTCCCCGCGATAGGCATCGTCCACCAAACCCAAGCCGACTGGGAAAAGCCAACCGCGCAGAAGGCGCACCCCCACACCGACCAGAGGATGATCGTCAACGAGGCGGACGTACTCATCGCAACGACGCTGCTGAAGGACCGAAACGGCGACCAGAGAGGGGGGAGTGAATGGGAGCCCATAAAAATTCTTTCCAACCAATCCGGCTATTTTCCCAAATCAACTCCGAAACCTCCGAAAGCGATCTTGCCAAGATCACGTAGCCACTGTCAAGCTACTGACCCTATGAACAAGAAATACGCAGCGGAACTCGAATTGATCGAAACGAACACAAAACGGCCCGAAACAAGACTCGATCCAACACACCCAGGGGGGGCGGTTAAACCGGGTCAGGGGGGCGGTTAAACCGCCCTGGCCTGGGAAGCTCGGGAAAAAGTCAAACCGAAAGTGGATCTCCCAAACCGCTTGAGCTCTTGAGGCGAGATTTTGGTCAGATGATCTAGACCTCTAGTGGAGTGTTTTCCCAAAAGATCTCGGCCTCTAACTCACTACAACTCCCGGAATCTCAGATCTCGTGAAGAACACCATGACCTCGAGTTCATCTCGAAAATCTCAAATCCAAAGCGATTCCCGGCGTTTGGGGGCAAGGGATCACCAGCAAAAGAGGCACAAGGCACTCATACGTGAATCCCCCAAAGAAATCCGAGAGAAAACGCCCTAGAAAGAGAAGAACGAAAATCCCCCAAAAATAGCTCCGAAAATACCTCCGAAAATAGAAAAAGAAAAAGGAGCTCGTGAAATCAAATCATGGCACAAAGATGAGCAGCACAAACTCAATCACATAACCATGAATTCACCTATACAAACTAGGAATGATTCGAAGTAGTTCTAGGTGGAGGGGGTGAAGGGGAAACTAGTTCAAAAGAGAAAACCAAACAGAACTAAAGAGATAACTAGAGAGATAGCAGCCACCATGCCCTGGAGGGCCTATTAGTATTCCAAGTGGTGGTGCTCTAAAGACTAAACTACCCCTAAGTGATACATACCCCTCAGGGGCAAATTTGACATTTTTCGCGAAGATTTCTCCGGCTGGGACACCTTCCACTGCAAGCTAGCTTCCCTCCGACGCAAGCCTTGCAGTCACGCCGCGTGTCCTCCGGATCGAAGCTCCTCGACGCCGATTTTGGGCCTGCCCAGGGGGGCGGTTAAACCGGCCCTGGGGGCGGTTAAACCGCCCCTGCCAGCCACACTTGGCCCAGCAGCCCATCTTCGCCACGTCGAGTCCTCGGTCCTTGGTTTTGAGGCCCAAACCAAGGGAAACCGTCCACCGATGATTTTGTGGCCAAATCACCAAACCCCGCGCGCAAGCTTCGGTCGTTAGCCGCCACCTTGCACCGGCTTCTCGTCCGCGTACGAGCTTCGGTTGTGAGCCGCTACCTCGCACCGGAACCACGTCCCCTTGCTCGTTCTTGCCAGCATGTGAACCGCACTTGATCCATCCGGTCACCGGGTCCCTCAAACCAAGCCTACTTGTCTCTCCGCTCCTCGGAGGCCGCCATGGCTAAGACCTTTCGCGCCTGTTCTTCACCTGCACCAATGCAACCAAGCCGCATTCTACACCTGCAATACTTGAGCCAAGGGAAACGTCAATCCACACCACGTTGTCAATCACTCATCACACCAGGAAGCGACCATCCACCGGTCCTCGGACACACCGGGTCCTCAATCTCCCCCTTGATGAGTGCATTGACAACACACACATAGTAACCATTGCGATAAAGAAAATATAAAAGAAATCGAAAACAAGACTCAAGCAAGTGACTAAAAGCAAGAACAAGCTGAGAACAAAGTCACTTCGCAAGAGAAAGCTCCAGAAACGCCGACCCTTCAAGAAGAAGCGAAAGGGCTCAACACCATCGGCAAAAGAGCAAAAGCACAAAGCACAAATCACAAATTTCCAATTCACTTTTTAGAACACTCAAAGCACTCCCCCTGCAAAGATGCAACTCCCCCTGAACAAGTGAACTTGTGCGTGCAAAAAACACTCAAAATCGCTCAAACTTTCACAAATCGTGTGCACTCAGCACAGGGGCGGTTAAACCACCCAGGGGGGCGGTTAAACCGCCCCTGGCAGATGACCAGACCCAAAAGTGCCAAAATTGCACAAACAAACTCGTAACGATGCCGTTTCAACTTGAAAACCTTCCAAATATGCCCAGCAAGATATTCTAATGCTTAAACTCTCAGAAACTTCACAAATTTTCGAAAAGTCTCACTTGGGCAAAACTCTCAATCTCTCACACAAATCCAACAAATTCTAGCGCAAAAGCTTTCTCACAAATTCAGCAACATCTCCCCCTTGCAAAATGCTCCAGAAATTCTCCCCCTTGTTGACAATGCACAAATCAAGGAAAAAATGTACAAAATGCAACTACAAGCTTCTCAAATATACAATGAGCAATACAAAATGCTACAAGTTAGAGAAGAGGCAAACAAGATAGTTCATCATGTCACACGGGCATTGCCATCAAGAAGGTGAAGGCATATATCCAATTGACAAAGCCATAAGCAAGTTGTGTAGTTTTATCAAAAATGTCACCACATGAGCAAAGTCCTAACCATGGATTGTTCAAGCAAAAATGAACTTCATCTCACCAAAACATGAAAGGACAAGCATTGTTGACAAAAGATCATCATAAACGCCCAAGTTCTGCCTCATGTCATGTCAAAGCACGGGGCCATGTGTTCACTTCTCATGGAAGACTTCTCCGGCAAACAACATGCAACCGCTTAGCACCCATGTGTGCAAGTGTGTGCAATGGTGAAAGCATAGAGACATGAGCATAATTTTCTGCAAATATATCTTTTTCTCATCTTTCTTCTTTCATGCATAGACATCTCATTTTTCAAGTTTTTCAAATTAAGCATGGTACGTGAAATGTCTTTGCGACAAAAAGAAGCTTATGCTCCTCCACAAGATAAAGCATGGGCTAAACATTTACAATGACAAAGGTCTTTGACCCAATTGAAAAGAATATCATATCCTAGCATGATCTTAAGCAAGATATAGCCATTTCGGCTCAAACAAGACATGCAAAGGCATTTACTCATGGGTGAAAGAGTTTAAGTTCAGTTTATCATTTTAATTCAAAAACAGACTATCTCAATAGAATATATATCAAAACCATCAAGAGCATAGCCATCCATACAATCAATCCCTAGCCAGCCTGCCTAGACTCTAAAATGTAGCAAGGTAGCAATCACTGCATATAGGAGAAGCTCATCCTAAGATATGATACAAATGCAGCATGATATATCACAAGATGCAAAAAATAGAAAAATGTACATCAAGATACAAAAGCAGAAAGTGTACATCAAGATACAAAGATGGTACAATAGTATACATATGCTACAAGAGAAGCCTCCAAAACTCAGCTCAGAAAAAACGCACACACACCAAGGTCCCCTCGCAAGCGGGTGAAGGTAGCTTGGTCAAGTGGTTTGGTGAAAATGTCTGCAAGTTAGTTTTGGGTAGAAACATGGGCAAGCTCAAACTGAAAACACAAGCGCGATCAAAGCACAAATACAAAAGCTCCCCCTGGAATGTGCAACCAAAATGCAAATCCAAGGTTCAGGTTCAAATTTCAAACACCCATGAAATGCACAACCAAAGTGCCAACTCAGCAACCTCATAAACTCATGCTATCCAAAAAGCCATAAGCAAGGTCATCTCCTTGTCAAACCAACTTGAGCAAATTTCTCCCCATTAAATAAAGCCGAGCTCCCCCTCAATCAAAGACACCTAGAAAAACTAGAAAAGGTGTACAAAAGCAAATGGAAAGCTCCATCATAAAAAGGAAGAGAAATCTCAAATGAGAAAAATGCAACAAAAGATACCAACTAAAAGGATACCAGATAAACAAGTGTACAATATGCTACACAAAACATAAAAATCATGATACAGGCACAAAGCAAGCTAAATATACACAGATGAACACAAGAGTGTACAAGGGATATACTCACAATACATAGTGTACAAGGGCCACATCGGGGCCATCCAAAAAGGTGTGGAGAACCATCAAACCTTGATCATCCAAAAGACCAAGAGTCACCAAGCTCATGTCCTCCATACCTCACACCTACATAATCAAAAGCGAGAACGAGAACGAGCGAATGACTCAACACTGGGGTTAGCACAGAAGGAGTTAAACCAGTGTCGGGCCATCTGCTCAAAAGAGGGGTTAGCAAAATCAACGTCACTACGTGGTACCCTCTCGTCTCTCACCATCGGACCTCTAGCACCACGCGGGGGAAAACGTGGCCTAGACTCTCTCCTCGCCTCGAAGCTACGGTCGAACCTCCCTGAACCAAACTGACCACGAACCGGAGGCCGCCTAGCAAACTCACGACTAGCTGGAACACCACGACTACCAAACGAAGGAGCTGTACGCACAAAGCCCTCTCTCCTAGGCAAGGGTGAACGAGACACAGGCACACTACGGGAAGAGTGGTACCTGTCCCTGTTCCCCATCTCCTTCTCTCGTCTCACCTCCCTCTTCTTCCTCCAGCAAAACTCCTCTAGGTGACCATCCCTTCCACAATGATCACAATGGAAGCGGACTAGCTTTGGCTTTGGGGTTTCTCTCGGCTGTGGCTTCTCTCTCGGCTGGTAAACCCCACTCTTCACAAAGGTCACTCTCTTTTGGAAGTCGCTTGTCTTTGGGGGAAACTTGGCAGGATCTGGAGTGGTGTCAAACTTGTTCAACAGGTGGTTGGGTTTAGGTGTGAAGCTGTTCTTTGGAGGAGTTTTCTCTGGTGGTGTTGAGGTGTTTGTGGTGGAACTGGTTTGCTCTCTCCCTTTCTCACCACTACACTCACCAGCTTTCTCAGAACCCAGACCACGACCATCAGCTCTCTTGAACCCAGCAATCAACATCTTAAGCTGTGGCTCGCGACCCGACAACCAACCCAAACACTGTCGCAACTCATCATTTTCATCTTGCAAACGATCAACAGATTGTGCCAGCTCAACATTCCTCAAAGCAACAACATCACAAGCAGAACAAGAATTTGCAATGGGAGATTTTAATTGAGCTTCAAGCGAACTGATCATGGTACGGGATTCAAGCAACTGATCATGTAAAACAGGACAAGAAGTACAAGCACCTAGCAAAGAAGGTCTAGACTTCAACTCAGCAATCTCAACCCTAGCATCTTCTAGATCATCTAGGCATGTCATGTGTTTCTCCTTAAGAACAACCAGATCAGCAAGATGCACATCACAGAAAGAGCATTCAATCTCATTAGAAACAATAGGAGCATCTTTCAACACACCTATCTCAGCTCTAGCACTTGCCAACTCAGTTTCAAGCTCAGCCACTTTCTTGCTAGACTCGCTAAGCATAGACTCAAAATCCATCGCCTTCTTTCCAGTCTCAGAAAGTAAGGCCTCAAGCTCAGCTATTCTTTCCTTCGACTCTCCTAGCAAGGACCTAAACTCTCTCTTCTCCTTGTTGGTCTTCCTAAGCACATCATCGCGATTATCGACCAACTGCTCTAATCTAGCAATCTCCTTACGCAAAGAGGTGGGATCGGTCAATACCTTATCCTCGGAGTCGAAGTCGGAGTCGTAGTCGGAGACGTTCTTGTTGTTGGAGTCGTGCGCCATGGTGCAGAAGTTCATAGCAACCCCCGAAAGCCCGTTGAAGTTGCGGTTCTTATGCTTCTTCTCCTTGCGGTGGCCGCGGTCTTCTTCCTCGCTGCTTGAGCTTGACGAGGTGTCGGTGTTCTCCTCCTTGTTCTTGTGCTTGGAGTGGTGCTTGTCCTTGGAGCGGTGCTTGTGCTCATCTCGCGGGCGGTGCTTGTGTTTCTTGATTTCCTCGGGGCACTCGGCGATGAAGTGGCCCATCTTCCCGCATCTGTAGCACGTACTCCCGGCACGCCTCGAACCCTTGCGGTTCTGGTACATCCTCTCAAACCTCCTCGTGAGCAACGCGAGATCCTCCTCGCTCAGCACCTCATACTCCTCATCTGTAAGAGACACAAGTGAAGATAAAGCAAAGTGTCTGGAAGTGTTAGCCTGTCCATAACCAGAGCCACCGACTAGAGCTAGACTATGGGGATCAGTCGGACTCTTAGCCTTGGCAAGAAACCGTCTATCAACCTCTGAAGATTTCAACTTCGAGAAAAGCTCATCAACTCTCAAGGTTTCATAGTTAGCCGACTCCATGATCGCCTCAACCTTGGCACCCCACACGGACCGATCAAGGGAAAGCAAGAGCTTCAAAGCTCTGTCATGATCCGTGTATGGGAGTGCGACAATGTTGGCTTTCATGTTGTTGACTATGGCAGTAAAGCGCTGAAACATCGCATCGACCGACTCACCATCCAACTGCTCAAAGTTCTCGTACTCTCTACGATAAACCGAGAAAAGCCTAGCCTTAACATGACTATCACCACCATGGGCTACCTTGAGCTTTAGCCAGATCTGGCTAGCTAGGTCCTCGCCCAAAACTCTCTCAAACTCCTCAGCCGACAAAGCACGAAACAAGTAGTCGACAGCCCTAGCGTTGGCCTCGAATTTATCTCTCACATCCTGGGCATCTAAGTTGGTGGGATTGACATAGTGTTCATCTTTGGTCACATCCCACAACAACTTTCCTTTGCCTCGCAAGAAAGCGCCCATACACGCAACCCAATTCGGATAGTTCTTTCCATCGAAGTGCGGAGGCCCGGAACCCCGATCTTGGTACGCCATCTTTGGATCTTAGACTGGTTAGAGTCGCAAAGACCCGTAACCGGCTCTGATACCAATTGAAGGACCGAAACGGTGACTAGAGAGGGGGGGGGGGAGTGAATGGGAGCCGATAAAAATTCTTTCCAACCAATCCGGCTATTTTCCCAAATCAACTCCGAAACCTCCGAAAGCGATCTTGCCAAGATCACGTAGCCACTGTCAAGCTACTGACCCTATGAACAAGAAATACGCAGCGGAACTCGAATCGATCGAAACGAACACAAAACGGCCCGAAACAAGACTCGATCCAACACCCCCAGGGGGGCGGTTAAACCGGGTCAGGGGGCGGTTAAACCGCCCTGGCCTGGGAAGCTCGGGAAAAAGTCAAACCGAAAGTGGATCTCCCAAACTGCTTGAGCTCTTGAGGCAGAGATTTTGGTCAGATGATCTAGACCTCCAGTAGAGTGTTTTCCCAAAAGATCTCGGCCTCTAACTCACTACAACTCCCGGAATCTCAGATCTCGTGAAGAACACCATGACCTCGAGTTCATCCCGAAAATCTCAAATCCAAAGCGATTCCGGCGTTTGGGGGCAAGGGATCACCAGCAAAAGAGGCACAAGGCACTCATACGTGAATCCCCCAAAGAAATCCGAGAGAAAACACCCTAGAAAGAGAAGAACAAAAATCCCCCAAAAATAGCTCCGAAAATACCTCCGAAAATAGAAAAAGAAAAAGGAGCTCGTGAAATCAAATCATGGCACAAAGATGAGCAGCACAAACTCAATCACATAACCATGAATTCACCTATACAAACTAGGAATGATTCGAAGTAGTTCTAGGTGGAGGGGATGAAGAGGAAACTAGTTCAAAAGAGAAAACCAAAGAGAACTAAAGAGATAACTAGAGAGATAGCAGCCACCATGCCCTGGAGGGCCTATTAGTAGTCCAAGTGGTGGTGCTCTAAAGACTAAACTACCCCTAAGTGATACATACCCCTCAAGGGCAAATTTGACATTTTCCGTGAAGATTTTTCCGGCTGGGACACCTTCCACTGCAAGCTAGCTTCCCTCCGACGCAAGCCTTGCAGTCACGCCGCGTGTCCTCCGGATCGAAGCTCCTCGACGCCGATTTTGGGCCTGCCCGGGGGGGCGGTTAAACCGCCCCTGCCAGCCACACTTGGCCCAGCAGCCCATCTTCGCCACGTCGAGTCCTCGGTCCTTGGTTTTGAGGCCCAAACCAAGGGAAACCGTCCACCGATGATTTTGTGGCCAAATCACCAAACCCCGCGCGCAAGCTTCGGTCGTTAGCCGCCACCTTGCACCGGCTTCTCGTCCGCGTACGAGCTTCAGTTGTGAGCCGCTACCTCGCACCGGAACCACGTCCCCTTGCTCGTTCTTGCCAGCATGTGAACCGCACTTGATCCATCCGGTCATCGGGTCCCTCAAACCAAGCCTACTTGTCTCTCCGCTCCTCGAAGGCCGCCATGGCTAAGACCTTTCGCGCCTGTTCTTCACCTGCACCAATGCAACCAAGCCGCATTCTACACCTGCAATACTTGAGCCAAGGGAAACGTCAATCCACACCACGTTGTCAATCACTCATCACACCAGGAAGCGACCATCCACCGGTCCTCGGACACACCGGGTCCTCAGCTGCCACATCATCCCACAAGCCGGCACACAGTGTCGACCTCCGGCAAACCATCAACGCCAACCGCGACGCACGCTCCATCCTTGAATCCAAGAGGCGTGATGAAGCCCGAGGGTACAGGGAAGAAGATGATGAGTACCCAATGTTCTCCAGGGACATCCGGATGGCTGTTTACCCGCAACATTTCAAACCAGTCGACTTCGAGAAGTACGATGGCAAGACCTTCCTTGAGTCATGGCTGCGCATATACTCTACGGCTATTGAGTGCGCGGGTGGCAACAACGCCATCAAGTGCAGATACTTCCCAATGGCACTCGAGCCCGCTCCACTCACATGATTCAAAAACCTGCCACGACGCTCCATCGACTCCTAGGAACGCCTAAAGAAGATTTTCGTGTCAAACTTTCAAGGCACATACAGTCGCCCCAAGACTCGACACGACCTCGCCATGTGCAAGCAGCACAAAGGAGAAAGCGCGCGCGACTACATGCACCGCTTCATGGAAATCAAGACTCTGGTGGTGGACGTCTCTAAACGCAACTGCAACGACTTGTTCCAGAACGGCATCACCAACAGGTTCTTTGACAGGCAATTTGGCCTGCATCGTCCAAGGACTCTGGATGCCCTGCGTGACCAGGTTGAGACGTGGTCTGAGCAAGAAGACCGCGACCTCGAGAAATATGGCCCTCCCCAGGGTAGGGAGAGACAAAACAACAAAGGCCAGCAGGGCTCCCAGCACAACAAGCGCAAGCCAGATGACACAGTCGCGACTCTGGATACTGGCATGCGAAGCCAAAAGAAGAACTACCCTGGCAAGAGCGACATTGAGAAGATCATGGACAGGTCGTGCCCAATGCACCCAAAGCATAAGCACACCATGGGCCAATGTTATGATCTCCAACGCATATACGCCGAGAAGGATCGAGAGAACACGGCTAAGAAGAAGCCAGCAAGGGAACCACTCGATCCTGAAGCCAAGAACAAGGATAGGACCGACGACGAAGATGAAGAAGACGACGAGGACCAGACGAACAAGTTCCAGAAGCCCAAGAACGTACTCATGGTCATCATGGGCGGCGACTATGGTTTCCCCACTCGGATGAAGCATAAGCTCGCTCTGCGGCACATCATGGCAATTGAGCCAGCCGTCCCAAGGTACCTAAAGTACTCGGAGGTTCCAATTACCTTCTCCAGGGCAGATCAGTGGAACAGCTACGACAAACCAGGGCAATTGCCACTTGTCCTGGACCCCACGGTGGCAGGATCACAACTCACCAAGGTGCTCATCGACGGCGGGGCGGGGCTAAACGTGCTATTCTCTGGCACCCTGAAGAGGATGGGACTCGACATTGAAAAAATGTTGACTCCCACCGAATCCCCGTTCTACGGCATTGTCCCAGGGAATGGCAGTCTTCCTCTCGGCCAAGTCACATTACCAGTCACATTCGGCACGCAGGAGAACTACAGGACGGAGTACATCAAGTTTGAGGTGGCGGACTTCGAGACCTCCTATCAAGCGATCCTTGGACGTCCTGCTTTGGCCAAGTTCATGGCCATCCCGCACTATGTCTACCTCGTCCTCAAGATGCCAGGACCCAGAGGCGTCATCTCTATCCGCGGCGACTTGCGATGATCATACAACTGCGACAGAGAGGCTGTGGAGTTTGCGGCTACCACTCAGGTACCCAACGCTATGGCCCAGATCTTCGCAGCGGCTCAGAAGCTGAAGCAGTTAGAGTACGAGGTCCCCAGCAAGGAGCCCGGACCACACAAGGCGGCCATCCCTGAAGATGTGGCGACCAAGGACGCACCACTACTGGAAGGAGACCAGTCGAAGACCACCAAGATCGGGGCCGGCCTAACCCCGAAATAGGAAGGCGAGCTCGTCAGGTTCCTGCAAGCCAACCGCGACATCTTCGCGTGGAAACCTGCAGATATGCCAGGAGTGCCAAGGAACCTGATCGAGCACAGCCGTAACGTCGATCCCAAAGCTACACCCAAGAGGCAACGGTTGCGACGGTTCGCAACCGACAAGCGAGAGGCGATCAAGAAGGAGCTGGCGAAGCTACTCGCCGCAGGATTCATCAAGGAAGTCTTCCACCCCGACTGGTTGGCAAATCCAGTCTTGGTGAGAAAGAAGAACAACAACGAGTGGCACATGTGCGTCGACTACACTGATCTCAACAAGCATTGCCCCAAGGATCCCTTCGGATTACCGCGCATCGACCAGGTTATTGATTCCACGGCTGGCTGTGCCTTACTTTGCTTTCTTGATTGCTACTCGGGTTATCACCAGATATCTCTGAAAGAGGAGGATCAAATCAAGACGGCGTTCATCACCCCTTATGGTGCTTATGCTTACACCATGATGTCTTTTGGGCTGAAGAACGCCGGTGCGACTTACCAGCGCGCGATCCAACTCTGCCTTGAGAAGCAACTTCATCGCAACGTGGAAGCCTATGTCGATGATGTGGTCGTAAAGACCAGAAAACCAGAAGAACTCATCGCTGATCTGGAGGAGACTTTCGCATCTCTGCGGAAGTGGCAATGGAAGCTAAATCCAACCAAGTGTGTCTTTGGAGTACCCTCCGGGAAACTTCTCGGGTTCATCATCAGCCACCGCGGCATCGAGGCCAACCCCGAGAAGATCAATGCCATCACAGCAATGGAAGCTCCAAAGACCATCAAAGACATCCAGAAGCTCACTGGATGCATGGCGGCACTGCACCGATTTATCTCGCGACTTGGAGAGAGGGGCCTCCCTTTCTTTAAGCTACTCAAGAAAGGCGACAAGTTCCAATGGAACGAAGAAGCGGCAGCAACATTGGCGGATCTCCAGCAACATCTTCAAAAACCGCCAATCCTGACTGTTGCGCAGGACGACGACAAAGAATTGCTGCTCTACATCGCAGCAACGACTCATGTGGTGAGCACTGTATTGGTGGTCGAGCGTGCCGAGGACAATCTTGCATATCCTGTGCAGAGGCCGATTTACTTCGTCAGTGAAGTACTCACGGAGTCCAAAGTTCGATACCTGGCGGTGCAAAAACTACTCTACGCAATACTCATCACATCTAGGATGCTGTGCCACTACTTCGACACGTACACCATCATGGTGGTGACAGAGTTCGGCTTGGGCAATATCTTACATAACCTGGACGCGACCGGGCGAATTCCAAAGTGGGCCGTCGAGCTTGGCGCCCTCAGCATCGAGTTCAAATCCAAGAAGGCCATCAAGTCGCAGGTGCTGGCAGACTTCATGGGAGAGTGGCGCGAGAATCAAGTTGATATCCCCGTTGGCAGACCAGAGCACTGGACCATGTACTTTGATGGCTCCCTGAAACTCGAAGGCGCCTGTGGGGGATATAGTACCCGGGTACCTCACGAGCAAGCCTGGCAGCCCACCAAAAGGGGGCGGCTCGGCCCACGGTTCTGGATCTGATGACGTGCGGGACAAGTCGACGCACGAAGGAAGGATCTGGAAGGAGAAGTTCTAGTTAGAATAGGAGTTTTTGTAAAGAAGGAAAGGATCCTTAGAGATAGGATCGGCTACAAACCGACTTGTAACCCTGCCCCCTGATATATAAGGCGGGCAGGGACCCCTCCAAGGGGAGACGACATCTCAACTCACGTAGAACCACAGCAACCCAACTCACATCGACATACAATCCACGCAATACAACACCCCAAAACAGGACGTAGGGTATTACGTCGAGTCGACGGTCCGAACCTGTCTAAACCCTTGTGTCTGTCCATCCTAACCATCTTGCTTCC
The DNA here is from genome assembly GCA_015476505.1 of Urochloa ruziziensis. Taxonomy (NCBI): domain Eukaryota; kingdom Viridiplantae; phylum Streptophyta; class Magnoliopsida; order Poales; family Poaceae; genus Urochloa; species Urochloa ruziziensis. The sequence continues at coordinate 38,502,939 of CM027123.1, read as the reverse complement.
GATCTTTGTGATCTTCCCTACATACAAATCACTTCCGTGGGCTACCCCGTGGGAGACTGCCGGAGAATATATCACCGACAGTGGCGCGCCAGGTAGGGGTATCGCCGAGATCAATCTGGTGAGCCTGATGGATCGCGTCAAGATCTTGAACAGCTGCAACCTCCCGAACGTCGACGGATTCGAGATCCAGTTCGGGAATAGCACCACCGCCGCCTCGGATCGCCAGGAGGCAGAAGCTACAACTGCCACGGAGAACTTCTCTATGGCGCAAGGCTCGGCTCGTCCCGAAACAACTCGGAAACGGGTCATATACGGTTAATAACTAGTCGAAATCAACTCCGGCTAGTCGGCTTCATCAACAAGCGACTACGAATCAAGCTAAGTCATGTTTTTAATAAACATCGTCTTTTAATTTCGCACGACTGCCACGACAGATCGGCGTCATACACCCTGTGGGCTCATACATTGCACAATGTTGCAAATCATTTTCATCCAATTTCTTCTACTCGAATTATTTCCCTCACGTCACGCACATAAAGTACGAGTGGAACAAACCTTAAACCGTGGGGGAAAGTACTCGCCAAGTCAAAGCTCTACACGCACGACAAAGCTCGGCGGCATGAGACTAAGACCAACGAGGCTAATCTACTCCGTAACAGGTCAACCACTCAGAAATTAAGGCCAGCGAAGGGGGAAGGGAGTAGCACATACATATGCATTATTACATATGCATCATCACTGCAACAAATTTTGTTTCGAGATGATATTTTTTATTATATCATATACTACCCAATCTTCGTGTTTATATTGCAGGATCCAAGTTAGGACGGCCAAGCCTATTTCTACGCTCGGAGGTTGGATCGAGCGGCTAGGACCGCTTCACGAGGATCAAATGAGTGCTCACATGAGTCGGTATTTGGATAATATTGGAGACCCGAGTGCTCACGTGTTGGATACTGTTGAAGCAGTACGATGGACGATGGATCAAGAAATTACCGGCTGTAATCTGGGGGCTGCGGACCCAGCCGAGTCGTGCCACGAAGCAAACCACGTTCTTTCTGGTTTACAGCTTGGAAGCTATCCTACCAACAGACATCGCATACGGCTCACCCCGAGTGGAGTTCTATGATGAATATGACGCGCAAGTGGCGCGCATTGAAGACCTCGATAGCATCGAGGAGAAGAGATTGGCTGCCCAGATCCAAGCCGCGCGTTATACTCAGGTCCTTCGACGGTATCATGATCGAACCGTCAAGCAGAGGTCTTTTGAAGCAGGCGACTTGGTTCTGAGGAGGAAGCAAGACACTAAGGGCGCGCACAAGCTTGCGTCCCCTTGGGAGGGACCATACATCATCAAGTCAGTGAGTCGCCCAGGCTCATATCGCCTCATGACGGTGGACGGCGTAGACATTCCAAATCCATGGAACATCGAGCACCTACAGCGTTTCTACGCCTGATTCAGCTATGTATTCATCTTTTTTGTTCATTAAGATATGTTTTCCCGAGTGATTTTTGTGGATAATCATCCCCAGTCATGACTCGGCAGAATTATAATATGAGTTATCAATAAAATTGATTTCATCTCCCATCTATATCTACTACTCGAATTTCCTCTTTCGCGTCACGCACATAAAGTATGAGTGGAACAAACTTTAAATCGTGGGGGAAAGTACTCGCCAAGTCAAAGCTCTACACGCACGACAAAGCTCGGCGGCATGAGACTAAGACCAACGAGGCTAATCTACTCCGTAACAGGTCAACCACTCAGAAATTAAGGCCAGCGCAGAAAGAAAGGGAGTAGTAGTTCCATAAAAACTTATATACAATAACAAAGGCTTAAACATTGTTCAAAAGTATTACTTCTGTCAGATACTACAAACATTGTATCAAATTTAAACTGCAGGGTCACCAACACCAGAAGGGGCCGCATCATCAGAGTCATCGACAACGTCCTTGGACAGGACATTGGCGATCGGCTCCACTTCAAGCAGCAGTCTGCTCACATCATCTTCGGAGGTGCCAGCAGCGTACCCGCTGCCGAGTGGCTCCAGATCTGATGCTGGGAGCAGAGACTTCAGGATCGCCAAGACATGCCCGCAGCTGGCTTGGCTGATGGAGCAAAGCTGGCGCCAAAAGAAGCGTGGAAGCGCCCGAGTGCGGTCGAGGATAGAAGCTGTAGATGATGCTGCCTCTGGCTCGATCTCCTCCGCTACCACTCGGACAGCATCTTCCAGCGCGCTCTTCTCGGCACGCAGTGCCTCCGCCTCGCCCTCCAGCCGAGTCACCTTGGCAGTGAGCTCTGCAAATTGGGCCATAATTCGGTACCGGTAATCTACAGAAAGTCAGATCTGGATAGTATATTCACGTCCGACAGAAAAAAACAACAAAAAGAATTACATACCTCTAAGCTCCTGTGCGGCCTGGGCTTCGTTGAGCTTAGCCTGCTCCACCTCTCCGCGAAGATCGCGATTGGTGCGCCGGGCTTAACCCAAACTCGGCCTGGTGTTGGGACGCAGCGGCTTCGAGCTCAGCCACTCGGGCCACCAAGGAGTCGGCCTTAGCGGCTGCAGAAGCTAGCTCTTGAATCTCCGAGGTTTTTGCCTCGGCATCAGCAGCTAGGTCCTGCAAAAGACAGTCAGAAGACACAACAAATAATTGTACCACTCGGTACTCAACCTACACAAGAAAGATGGCTCAGGAATACCTCGGCTATCTGTCCCATACGACGATAGAGCGACCTGAACTCCGCCAGAGGAGTCATAGGAGCACCACCACCCGGAGCCACGACCGCTGCAGGAGCGACTCCGACCTCTGCAGTCTGGGGCTCCTCCATCGCCGCAGTCTGCTCAATCACAGGAGTAGGCTGGGGGCTGCCCAGGGGAGCTGGCAGTACAGTCGGCGACGCTGGAGCAGGACTCGGTGGAGCTGGGGTTGGTGCTCGCGGTGATTCCGGTGGCAGCTCCACAGGCTGATCGCTAGAAGGATCAGCCGAGTGGGAGGATACTTCTGACACTTGGATTGGTGGGATCTCTGTCTCGCCGACTGGCTGCGGCGCATAACCCGCAAAGGGGATCTCAGACGGCGTGCTGCAGGATAAAGCAAATAAGGAATAATTATAGGAATACATAAAAGTCAATCAAAGGTTGACAATATTTCTTACCGAGTAGATACGCGCATTCTTGGGCGCTTTCCTCTCCGAGTGGGGGAAGGAAGGTCCCTCGGACTTGCAGTACTCAAAGGTACTATGGCAAGGGGCGACTGCTCCGAGCTGATAATTGGGGGCAGGATTGATGACCCAGCATCACCATCTTCGTCGTCATCCAAGTCAGATGACTCGGTGAGGATGAGTTGGCGACGGCTTGGCGCATCCCCAATCACGATCCCCGTTGAAACAGAAATCTTCCGCTTCTTCGGGACGACGGCAGCCTTGCCACCACTCGGCGACAACACGTCCGGAGAAGGCGAGGATGATAGACTGATATCCGAGTCATGCAAGTCACTCTCGCCTCCTCCGCGTGCTTCTTCAGCAGCATCGGCTCCGCGCGGTGCCGGCTGGTCCACTCCCTTCGGCATCTCAGGCAGAGGAGGGATCGAAACAAAAGCAGCTCGACCCTGCAAAAGTTGGGTTCAGTTCTTTACTGAGATTACACCCAATGGGTGGAATTGAAAACATAAAACAGCAACAAATTAATTCAGTACCTCAGGACGAGGATTGGACAAGTTGTACGCCGGAGGACCATCAGAAGTCCTCAGGGAAGTCCCTGTCGCAAAAAATTTGCCAAGCCGAGCTGCAGCTTGGCCCTTATCAACACGCTCGGGGGCTTCACGCGTGTTGTCCCCCTCGGCGTAGTACTCATACGCCGGATGAGCCCGCTGCTTGAGGGGCTGGATCCGGCGCAGCACGAAGTTGGCTGCCAATCCTACGGCAGTCAACCCTCTGTCCTTCAGCTCGGCTATGAAGCCCAGCAATTCCCGAACCTCGTCCATCTCACTATCTTTGGGAAGAGAAATCCAGGACTTGGAGGGAACAGGACGAGAATCAATTTCAGGGGAGATGGCAGGCGAGTGGTTTCCTATGTAAAACCACTCGGACTGCCACCCTTTATTAGAAGTAGGAAAAGGGATGTCAAAGTACTCCTGGGTTCGACCCTCACGGAGCTGGAGCCCGGCGCCTCCGACTACTCGCGGGCACTCGGTTCCAGGATAAGGTTTCAGCAAGAAGAGATGAAGAAAGAGATTGAAGTGAGGCTCTATCCCAAGATAGGCCTCACAGAGATTGATGAAGATAGCAATGTGAAGAATGGAATTGGGGTTCAGTGCGCAAAGACTGATCCCATAAAAATGGAGCAGGCCGCGGAGAAAGGGGTGCGCAGGAACACCCAATCCGCGCAGAAGAAAAGACTCAAACACCACCAAATCAGAGGAATTTGGGGTGGGGAAAGACTCACCGGAGGCTGCACGCCACTCGGTGGTTTGCTGGTCTGGGAGGATGCCGTCGATGACGTGCTGCTCGAGGCGCCTGGTGGTGGTAGTGGAACTCCTCCACTCGGCGGCGCGATCCACGGTGACATTGACGGCGGTCTTGGGCTTGACCGACCGACCCTTCCCTGGCGACTTCTCCTTCCGCTTCGGGGCTTCCTTCCGCTTCGGCGCCATGGCTGCGAGCAGGGGCTGAGGATTGAAGATTGGAGGTTATGAAAGTGGATCTAGGGTTTGCGCTCGAGCGATGAGAAGAACTGGGGTGCTGAGAAGGCAAATGGCAAGGAAAGGAAGAAGGTTGCGGCGGGGATGGCTTATAATGGAATGAACCGTTCCTCCCGCGTGCGGCGCGATGTTTGTCTCGGGAACTCTACCGATGCTAACACGTCCCGTCGCTTCAAATTCAAAGATGTGGTATGGAATCGCGATATCTCACGATATTCTGGCTTCATGAGGCAACCGTTAGTTTCCCTAGGAAACAATGGGCTCTACAGGATTGATGGGCCTAAATGGGCTGAAGTATGGCATGACCTTTCAGTTCTGTCAAATTAACGTATATGTGGGTTCCTGAGCTAGTGTTCAGGGGCAGAAACCACTCGGTCGTGAGGCTAAAATTAGTCGACGGCCAGGCTTATTTTTGCAATTGATATTGCAACCTTGCAATTGATTTTTACGTAAGGCATGCGATACTATCGCTAAATTTGCTTAGAAGCCTGGGTCAAGTGCTGACAAGTATAAATCTTGTGAGAAAGTGATTTACCATATGGTCAAGCTGGGTCGTGGGACACATTTCGGGAGTCACGCCGAGTTCAAAGAACTTGAGAAAAGATTCCTTAAGAAGGGGAAATAAAAATACCCTAAAAGGAGAAAATTATCCAAAATCCATGCCCAGAGGCATGGGGGCTGAAAAATTCAGTCAGGATCCACAACTTTTAGAGTCTTGACACGATCGTACCGAGTCGAATCAAGACTCGGGGGCTACACCCAATGGGTGCACCTGGAGGTGCACGCCATTGAGGGATTAAGTTCAAAGAGAGATTCACAATATTTTATTTTTGACCCTCGACCAGAATATTCTATTCTGCTCAAGGCTCGGGGGCTACACCCAATGGGTGCACCTGGAGGTGCACACCATTGAAGATCAAGATGCTGACGGAGAAAAGTTGAAGACCCTTGGCCAATCTCATACTAAAATTGCCCAAGGCTCGGGGGCTAAGTGTATTCACTTCGCTGTCGCGTCGTGAAGAAGAGCACTTCTTCCCCTCACTATGGCTACAATTGAAGAATCGTTTTCAGGATCGTTTGAGCATGCACTCGGATCTTCCTCAAAACCACTCGGATCTTCTTCGAAACCACTCGAATGAGGTCCTAGACAACTTGAGAGCACTCGGATCATGCAAGAAAAAGACAGATCAATTACAGCCAACGATTGGCCAAGAAGTGCTCGGGGGCTACTGTGGGGGATATAGTACCTGGGTACCTCACGAGCAAGCCTGGCAGCCCACCAAAAGGGGGCGGCCCGGCCCACCGTTCTGGATCTGATGACGTGCGGGACAAGTCGGCGCACGAAGGAAGGATCTGGAAGGAGAAGTTCTAGTTAGAATAGGAGTTTTTGTAAAGAAGGAAAGGATCCTTAGAGATAGGATCGGCTACAAACCGACTTGTAACCCTGCCCCCCGATATATAAGGCGGGCATGGACCCCCTCCAAGGGGAGACGACATCTCAACTCACGTAGAACCACAGCAACCCAACTCACATCGACATATAATCCACGCAATACAACACCCCAAAACAGGACGTAGGGTATTACGTCGAGTCGACGGCCCGAACCTGTCTAAACCCTTGTGTCTGTCCATCCTAACCATCTTGCTTTCGATCATTGCGATCTTCCCTACATACAAATCACTTCCGTGGGCTACCCCGTGGGAGACTGCCGGAGAATATATCACCGACAGCGCCGGCGCGGGAGTACTTTTTATCTCGCCCAAGGGCGATCAACTCAAATATGTCCTGCAAATCTTCTGGAAGGTGTCCAACAATGAGGCAGAGTACGAGGCCTTGCTACATGGCCTACGACTCGCAATTTCTTTGGGAATTAAGAGGCTGATGGTGTACGGCGACTCCTCTGTCGTCATCAACCATTCCAACAAGGATTGGGACCGCCAGAAGGAGAATATGGATGCTTACTGCGAAGCTGTGTGCAAGCTAGAGAACAAATTCGCAGGACTCGAGTACCATTGGGTGGTCCGTGATGACAACGTCGCTGCTGACGTGCTTTCTAAGCTCGGATCCACTCGTGCAGAAGTTCCAGTAGGAGTCTTCGTTCAGGAGCTCCATAAAAGAACCATCGACTTCGAGAAATCCACACCGTCACACAATGACGAACATGGACCAGATAGAGAGGTTTTGACATTCGAAGAAGACTGGCGTGTCTCGTTTATCGAGTACATCAAGAACAAGACCCTGCCTTTGAACAAGACTAAAGCTGAACAAGTCATCCGGAGATCGAAGAATTATCTACTCATCGGCGATCAGCTCTACAGGAGAGGACTCTACACTGATATTGCCATGAAGTGTGTCCTGAGAGCAACAGGCAAGGGTATCTTGGGAGAAATTCATGAAGGCACGTGCGGGAATCACGCAGGATCACGAACGATGGTGGGCAAGGCATTCAGAGCAGCTTATTATTGGCCCACAGCTCTGCAAGACGCGGAAGAGATTGTCCGCAAGTGCCCCGGGTGTCAATTCTTCGCCAGGCAGCAACACGTGCCTGCTCACAAGCTTATTGCTATTGCTCCCTCTTGGCCGTTCGCATGCTGGGGACTCGACATGATTGGCAAGCTTACGACTGCTCCTGGAAACTGTACACATGTGCTAGTTGAGATCGACAAGTTTACCAAGTGGATAGAAGTCAAGCCAGTCACGGACATATCTGCGGCAAAGGCCAAGGGGTTCATTAGTGATCTGATGATCAGGTATGGCTGTCCTCATCGTATCATCACAGATTTGGGTTCCAATTTCAACTGCCACGAGTTCAAGGACCACTGTGAGAGGAACGGCATTGAGGTAATTCACGCATCAGTAGCTCACCCCAAGGCCAATGGACAAGTCGAAAGAGCCAATGGTTTGATCCTGGATGGCTTGAAGAAGCGACTGTACGAGCACGACAAGAAATATGGAGGCAAGTGGATCTACGAGTTGCCACAAGTAGTCTGGGGCTTCGAACTCAGCCTTGCAAGCCAACCGGCCACTCGCCATATTTCTGGTGTATGGATCTGAGGCTATACTGCCAGTAGACATGATCTACAAGTCCTCAAGAATAGAGCAATACGACGAAGGAGTTGCTGACGACACAAGACGACTGGAGCTTGATTTGATCGAGGAGAAACGCTGTGCAGCTTTGTTAAATTCCACTCGATATCTCCAGGGGGTTCGACGCTATCATGACAGAAACGTCCAAGAGCGCTCGTTCAACATCGGTGACTTAGTATTGCGAAGGATACAGAAGACCACAGGTATGCACAATCTTATGTCCCGCTGGGAAGGACCTTTCATCGTGCACAAGGTGACTGGACCCGGGCCGTATAGATTGAAGAACAGTGAAGGAGTCGAAGAGAAAGATTCATGGAACATCGAGCATCTACACAAGTTCTATGCTTAGGATCTTTGTTTGAGTACGTCAAGAGTCTGTACAATACTTTGAAGATTTCATCGATAAAGTGCAGCTTGTGTTCTCAGTATTTGATCTGTGATCTCTCGGCTTCATTCATGCTTTGGTTGTCTTATAAGACTACTCTAGCTTCTAATACTTCTGGAGTTCCCTTTGATACTTGTTGATTCAACAAAGTATACATCGGTCAAAATCCGAAGAGTAGCTCACATGACTACTTTCCAGGATCCCTGAGTACTTAGATTTAACTAAGACCAGGCTGAACACCTGTAGAGGCCAGCTAGCCTTATAAAGCAACTACCCACAAGTGGTAATTTCAAATCTCTGAGTACTTATTTAAAAGTATTATAGAGTCTACTCTACAAAATGAGTAGTGATTTTAAAATCTCTGAGTACTTATTTGAAAGTATTCTAGAGTCTACTCCACAGTATGAGTAGTGATTTTTAAAATCTTCAAGTACCAGTTATCAAGTGCTTTGAAGTATAACTCACAAAATGAGTAACAATTTCATGGCACAATTGTGTCAACACAACACAAAGCGGTTGCAATTCATACTGTGCATATATATATATACATATCATACATATGTTGCAATACATCTTGTTTCTTACATGATTACAAAGTTAGAAGAGCTTCAAAGTTCTCTACAACTTCTGCTGCTATGGGCTCAAAGTGCTTCAGGTGTTCATCAAATTGGGTCCTTTCACAGTCCTCTACTCTACCAGTCGGAACATTATCTATCTCCGCTTCTGGGAAGAAGGACTGGACAACCGCCAGCACGTGATCTGCCACATAGCAGCAGGTCTTCTTCAAATAGGCAGTAAACTTGCCGGGGGCTTCCTGGATACACTGCAAGAGTGGTTTGGATGACTCTTCGGGCGCATCATGATTAATGGAATTCACCAATGTGGTGGTCGCCTCAACTCGTTGCAAGTTATCAAGACAAAAGGAAACGCAAACAGAGATCATGTATGCATATCTTCGTGCACCTATGTTACAAGCAAGCAAGACCCGGCGACCGTTATATCAACGCATTGCCAGCTTGACTTCAGCTTGTGCCACGGTACTGCCGTGTCGCCAATGTGCTCGTGATGAACTCAAACTAGTCGGAATCAACTCTGATTGGTCTGCTTCATCGACAAATGACAACAAACAAGCTAAGTTACTTGTTTCAATTATTTTTATTAAAATTTTGTTCTAACAAGATTGGCCAAGTGCCGACTACTTTGTTCGGATGACAACTCTCTAGGCCGCACAGCGTGCTATCACATCTTCGCCAGTTTCCATGCTCGGGGCTGACGCTAAAATTACAACTCGGTTCGCCATCAAGCTTACCTAGTTGTCTTTCTCCAGCATATTTGAGTCGCCAAGTACCAATGATGGGGCCACGACTACATTGGCACCTGACTCCTGTTTCTGGGGAGATCGCGGCGTGACAAGTCAACCATGACCTCCTCTGTTTTGCTACTCTATTGATGGTGGCTATTTCGACTACATACTACTCGATCCATCTCCGCTGGCTCCTATGCTCGGGGGTTGGTACAAGAAAACCACTCGATTGAAGAATCGATGTGACCATTATTTCTGGGCGCAAATTACCACTCGGATGATGATCTCCAAGATGATTCAATGAACACTAAGCTCGCTGGACCCTTGAATTGATCATTCTGAATCGTTTCAAGGCTCGGGGGCTGATAGGCTATATACAACGACTGCTGATTTTATTTTTTCTGAAGAATGAAGATTTAAATCAAGACCCTCGGCTTGATTATTTGATTCAACCCAAGGCTCAGGGGCTACTTGATATCAAGTGCAATTTTTCCAAAATTGCACATTTCAAGAACAAGATGAAGATTCAAGATTCTGTGGGCCCTCAACCTGATTCTTCGATTCAACTTAAGGCTCGGGGGCTACTCCATATGGAGTGTGATTTTTATCGCACACCATATAATTTTTTGAAGACTACTGATTTGATTAAGATAAATGGGGCTTAAGCACCTCATGGCCTCGTGACAACCAAGACCTGTCCAAGACTGATCAAGCACTCGAAGAACACGAAAAAGCACTCGATTGGCTTGGCAAGCACTCGGTTGACGATACTCGACGATGAAGCGCTTGAGGGCTTGTTGGAGGTACGACCATGGGCCCACAGGGACACATGGATTATCTCCAGACAGAGTCGTACCAGGCGTGAAGAACACAAGTAGAGTACTGCAAGGACTCTTCTCGTTATGGAAACTAGTCGTATGACTTGTAAACTACTCGGATTGGCTTGTAAAGCACTCTACGAGTAGTAATTGGTTAGGATTCTACTCGAAACCGACCTTGTAATCCTGCCCGCTGTGTATATAAGGCTGGGCAGGGACCCTCTCCAAACAGACGATCTCATCAATACCAACCACCATACAGGACGTAGGGTATTACGCCTTCTAAGCGGCCCAAACCTGTCTAAAATCCTGAGTCTCTTAGCCTTTGCGTTCCTGATCTCGGCGAAACTCACCTGAAACTCTACTACCTCGGGATACCCCTCGGTAGGATCGACGGTAGAACACCGACACCGTCTCTTGATTCTTGAAGTCCTTCTGCCATTTATATGTAGGTTGGTGTTATATTTCTCTCACTTTCGTCACCTTAATTGTCCTTTAGTTCCTCTTCTTGTCTTCCATCATGCCTTTTTGTTGTTGCAATGCCATGGTCCTTCATGCAAGATTTGAAGGTGTCCATGCAACCTTGATTCACTTCCCACACTGTACATGTTCATCAATACTCAATCAAAGACTTGCCCAATCATCTCTCACATCATTGCCACTTCTTTCTCCGTTGCCTTGTGTCGCTGCCTCTTCTTCACAATTTTTTCTCTCTCTGTACAGAACAGAAAATTTACCTAACCATTGCTCCAGTGCATCATGCATGAAATTCCCTTTCCAACGAGTCTTTGTTTGCCCAAAACGGATTCCGATCGCGAGAGTTATACCCGTTTTACTCTGGCACTACAATCAGTCCCGAGCTGATTTCAGCACGCGCAACGCCCAATGTTTTTGCCATATCTCATTGTACGGGTCTTCAAATTTATCGATCTTGGATGCGTTGGAACGGAGACTTGATGGAGCTTCTGGATATCCAACTTTCTACCCTTATAAATCTATGTACCTGTGCACAAAATTGATGAGAACAGCGACGATCATCGTGAGGCAAGGAGGTGTTGTTGATCTCGCTTGTAGTTCTTTGGGCACGCCTTTTCCTCCTACCATTCGCTTCTCGTATCCTTTTCTTCAGGATTGCAAATCTCTTCCTCTTCCTTTGACATGATCATGACCCAAAATTTTTGCTCATATGGTGGTGGTGTAGTTGATTGCGCCATATGTCGAAGTGGAGACGGGCGACGTTGATGATCATGTCCTTCTCCTTCTTCCAATGAAGTTGGAGAAAGTCTTCCTCATAGTGCCCTTGCTGCACAAATAAAATTACCACACCACCGGGGGTCTCTTGTCAGTGGAAGGACAAAATATCGAAGGAGAAGCCAAACTAGGATTTGTTGTAAACTTTTGGTGAATTTTGGAGCAAGTTTTCGTGCATGATTTTTTTTTTGTGTAGTGTTTTTGGTGCTGAAGATAGATAAACTCAAGAACATAAACTAGAAACTTTATGAACTATATACCTGTAAAAGGAGAGCCTCAAAGGAGCTTTAAGAAGGCTAGGTCGGCCAGTCATAGGGTGCCAGCGCCGGCCGGCTCACTACCTTGCCGTGTCTCATCCTTGTCCCCTTTCTCCCACATGTTGCTAGCTCCATTAGGACTCCATGTCCTTGTGCTTCAGAGGTACACACCGCCCCTTGTTCAACCACTCCATTGCACATTATTTTTTCCTTTGTTTCATAGCCTTGTTCTTGCTCTGATTATGCATTACATGTTCGGCCACTCCCTCCTTTGTTTGCTCTTGTATGTAATGGTAGGCAGGAGTAGCAAAAATCTTCCCATGTAGCCTCTGTTGTACTGCATGGTTGGTGAAGTTCGGGGTCTCTCCCGACATGTGCTCTTTTTAGGTCACTTAGCCTTGGAACCTTTTCTTCATCCGTGCGGAGATGTGAGCCTTTGTGCGAGATGTCATCTTCATGTCCTCTTTGTAATTCATCGTGGTTAGCTTCTCACGTCTCCATGCATCGAACGTTGCCCACTTGTGTCTTCATGTGCTAATATTCTTAAAGTCTTTATTCATGTTCTAGCATCTGAATTTGATCGTGTATGTCCTTGTGAAAGCGTTGCCCAAACTCCTCTTTCTGGTCGTCATCTCCGCCTCCTCTATCTTGTTGTCATCATCATGTTGCTGCCTCTTCTTCATGGTTTTATCCTTGCATCCAGAACAGAAAATATACTGAAATATAGTTCTATTGAAAAGTTTATAAAATTACATTTCCAACGAGTGGCCGGTTATCAAAATCGGAGTTCGAATGAGGGAGCTATGCCCATTTTATTTCGGCGCTGCGTGCTGTCCCGAAAATTTCAGGACGCGCGACATTCGATGATTTGGCCATAGCCGCCTGTAGGAACTTCCGATTGCCTTTTCGCTTGATCCGTTGGAACGTGGACTTCATGGGGCTCTGATTATTCAAAAATATTCTGTTGTTCTCTTCTGAGGACATGCAAAATCTTGACGACAACAGTAGCTTCTTGCGCATCGATCCGAAGATGTGATGAACTCGATCTTGTGGTCTTCGGGACATCATGTCGTGCATCTCTTGGCTTCATGGTCACCACCATTGCTGCACCAACAGGTAGCATGGCGGCTTTGGTGTGTCTTCTCCAAAGTTTTTGCTTGAGCCAAATTAACGAGATCCTTGTTTGACGTAGTTGCTTTCAACACCTATTGCTTGGACGAACAAATCTCCAAAAAAACATTAGTCTAAAAAATTATTGACACAACGGCGTACCTCGTTTATCATCGCTTGCTTTGAGTGTGGGTTCAATGGCGGATGCTAGGTCACTAACAAAGTTAGCACCTACCACCAAAGAGCAGATCTTCATGTAGTCGTCGTCTTGTCGGAACGCGATTGGGCTTGTAGAAGCCCGAGTTTAGTGTCTAGCTTTTTACCTGCTTTCAAGGACACAAACAAGAAAAGAAGAATATATGCAATAATAAAAATTAGGGTTAGTCAAAAACAAAGATAGATCACCCTAGGGTTCGAGTTGTCGTTCCCCGGCAACAGCGCCTGAAAAGCTTGTTGGCGGCGCAAACGCATACTAAGATTCACCGCAAGCGCACGGATCATCGTAGCCTTTCCTTTAGAGTATTCATCCAAGGTTATCAATCTGTGGATTGGCAAGCCTACTTACTAGGGTTTTCCATACAATCTAACGGATTAATCCTAATCATGAAGCATTGATTGCATGTATGAGGTAAACCTAAATAGGGGTGAAAGTGGTGAGGATAATTTCCGCATCCGATCCGCTCCGAATCCGAATTTTGCGGATATGAAGAAGCATTTTTGATATCCGTGCGGATCTGGATAATCCGAATCCGATTGTGTGTGGATGTGGAGTAGGATATGGTTTAAGCAAAATCCGACGGTTATGGATTATCTGATAATTGAACGCGGATTATCCGAGGCTTATAATAGGATATCCGACTAATCTAATGAGTTCATCATGTCACCATACTACAAATCAAGCTCAGCTCAAATAACGAGACACCCATAAACTATGTCATGGTTCATGAACCATAAAAATGAGTATTTTTGTGTTACGTTGTTAAATCATAGTTTGATTTAGAAATTATTAGTCACATAAAAACTAAATGTAAGCATATATTATCCGATTATATTAATTCGCATCCGCTCCGAAACCGCTCCGACTCCGCACTAGTTCCGACATCCGAAAAAATCCGCATCCGTAACCGCATCCGCAAGATATCCGCTCCGCTCCATATCCGACAAAAAAATATGGATGAGGATGTAAAAAAGGTATTATCCGCTCCGATCCGATCCGCTTTCATCCCTAAACCTAAAGGATATGAATGATGGAGTAAAGGTTTGATCACATTCATGAACATAGGCAAAGGGGATAGCACACCAAAGGTGTAACTCAAGCCTATCACCTTCTAGTTGTGGTTCTAGCTAGATTGGAAGCAAAACATGGTTCTCATACAAAAGCATCTTTAAACATCCACCCTCCGGTCTGACTCCCAAGAACGCCAACTTACACAGGCCACACCCTGTCACGATGCTCCCTATCAGCATGGTTAGTTACAATGGCACGAGCATAAGCTCGTGTCATACTACTGATAGATCCGGTATGCAATTCTAGTCACCGCGACTACAAGAACACCCCAAGCAATCTATAATAGTCATAGATTGGAATAAGCAAACTCAAGATAGTATAAAATCATAAAAGGAGGCAAATGGATCACTATCAAATCGGAACACATCTATTACTTTACCATGAATTATTGTTCATCACAAGATATCAACTGTGGCCATACCTACTTGTGACTCCTAGCTCCTGAACTCTGCCATGGCACAACCATGCATGGAGGATATGGTGGCTAGGGTAGGCCTAGGCCATCCCCTAGACAACTTCAAGGACTTGCAGCAGTCGTCATCTCCCTCTGGTGTTTGCTTTTGTTTCGCCAAGTTCTGATGAATGGATCAGCCTCCGTTCCAAAAGATGAGCTATTTATGCACCGAGGAAACCTTAGCTCAAAGGGGAGGCCGAGGCGGCGCAAAAATGCCTCGTGCGGTGCGGCCAAGGGGGCCTTCGGCCGCACGGCCTAAGCCATTTTTGGCTCGCCTCAGGCCCATGTTTCACGTGTGAGCTTCTCTGATGTTCATGACTTCGTGTTTCACTTCTTGTGAGCTTTGGATGTCGGTTGCTCCGAGATATGGATGGGTCTTTGTGTCTGTGGGGACCCCTTACCGGGACGTCCCTTGATTACTTATATCAGGTCATGGATCGGCCGCTGATACAGATCTTTTCACAGATTAGTATCAGAAGAGGTAAATAACGTATAATTTTAAAACAGATTTAACACCGTTTGTTTTTAACTAGCGGAGAGCGGGTAGGCACTTCATTCCCCTACCGGAATGGGCTGTAGCACCTCATCGCCCTGGAGACTTAAACCTGTGTGACAATGAAAGCAAGAGTGAGTATTCAGAATTGAATACCCAGCAAATCCCACAAATTCAATAATATAATATATCAAATTAATTAAATTGTAAAGGTTGGGCCTGGAGGGGCATTTCCTCCCTGCCAGTCCCAGTATACAAACCCGAACCTGACCAACGGTACCTTCGCCGTCTCAGGTTCCCCGTACAGAAATAGTAAAGACTAATCATCGGGGGCTTTGACTAAGTGGACTCTTGCCGGAGTCGCGGCTATCCAGATAGATTCTACACTCTCCAGAGGTTGTACTTATCTACCCCGCATTCGGTCTGTTCCCACCTCCGCGGAAGGCGGGCGTCGACCTACGAGACTCGTACCCACCGGTGACCATCGCTGGTCAGCATTCCCTAGGTCCAGCCACGTGTATACTGGGGGCTAAACAGGGGCTACTAATCATCTGCCTCACAGATATCAACCCGGGTTTTTGATGAGCTCATCGGGCCTCTGGCCCTCAGGGTCTCTGACCCTGTATCCTAGTCAACCCGTGTCGCCCAGTCCCAGCCCTCTGTCTGGGGCTGTCTCCAGTATACCCGTTTCCCGACTTGGCGCGTGCTCGACCCGGCACCAGGCGCTCCCTTGTTCGCCGGTCAGCACTCTGCGCCAATCATACGGCTTCCTTGGGATGGATTATTAGGTTCAGCTGGTGGGGTGTGAATCAAGGCCTCACATAAATAGGCATTCCCGAAGGCTATGCCTTTTTGGCATGCGAGGTTGTACTGGGCACTAGAAAGACTCTCCCGTGAACCGATCCTTAGCTGGGATCAGAGTGGCTCTTAGGACAGAATCCCCTTCATTGGGATCTTCCTTCCACTCCCAATCAGCATCCTACGGCTACAGCGGGGCCAGGCATTCACCCACGTGATGCCTCCTCATAGCTTATGCTGCAAGAACGGTAAACTTTAGTGATTAAAGTGATATTATTGGTGAGACTTGCCTTCATTGTCGATCCTTAGTCGTTCCTTACGCAGGCGCGTATCATATGTTGACCGGGCTGGGCTTCGGGCCTTCTGGAGCCTTGGCGTCTCGTCGGGCCCGGTCATGCTATCGATAAAAACACATAAAATAACAATCAGGATAATAGTACATCAATCAAATCGTAAAAGGAAAAGGAAGAATGGAAAGGAAGGCGGGGATTGAAGGATTTGTTAAGGGTCAAGGAATAACGGCCAGAGATTGGATTAATAACCCCTTAATTATATAAAATAATTAATGGATTAAAGGATGAGGACTTTGAAGAGAATTATTAAATAATTCCCTGGAAGATGGCTGGAATGATGATTATCGGTATTTCGGGAATTATAAGGATCTCTATGAATAAATCCCGAATATGAATTTCTAGAAAGTCCTTACACTACTTTGGGCAGCATGATGGCTAGGGTTTCACCAAAACTCCGGATTTTGATCGGACGGCGAAATGACGTCCGTGGGGCTTAGACGGGGTTTTGGCGGGGCATTAGAAGTGTGCGACTGGGTTTTGGAGTCAGGGGGTGGATACCAGGGTAATAAGCATATGAAAATGCTTAGAATAATCCCTAGTATTTGTGGAAATTCCTGGGGATTTTATAGGGCTAAGACATGGGAAGGGGAATTTCCTGGGTACACCGGGGATGGCCTTTTATAGGCTAGAACTTAGCCTAATTGGATTTAGGCTCTAATGATGTGCTAAAAAGGATTGGATGGCACTAATAGGCTTAGGAATATCCCTAATATTTTTGGGTATTTTTGGGGAATTTTTGGAATAAGGGAAGGGCTCTAAATACACTTGCGTGTACACTTACCGGGGTGCACCAAGCAATTAGCTAGGGGCTGACGCAGCAGGGTGGGCCAGCTGACGTGGGCTTGTGGGGCCCGCAATGCGCACTATTCCATGGGCCGGAACCGTGGGCGCGGTGGACCGCGCGCCACTGGGCCAACGGTGCAGTGGACCGCGTCCACGCGCTGAAGCGCGCAACGGATCACGGCCGTCATCCCATGGGACCCACCTGGCGGTGGGAGAGAGAGAGAGACGGCGTCAGCGTGGCTGACGGCGTCGGCTGGCCCCACGTGGCAGCGATAGCAGGGAAGGGAGAACGGCGCCGGGTGACGGCGTTGGCGTTGGGCCCACCTGTCAGATCTATGAAGAGAGGAGGGTGACGGCGGGGTAACTGCCGGGGACGGCGGCTTCTCCCTCCCGCCGGGGCCGGGCGGCACCGCTGCGGGCGCCATACGCGCCGCCGCGGGGTTCGTCGGAAAGACGCCGGAGCGGCGTTACGGCTCGCCGCGGCCGTGCGGTTTGGCTCAGGAGGACGAGGGGGACACGGCGAGTTCGCCGGTAGCTAGCACGGGTGGTGAGGGGGAGTGGAGCGGCGTGGTCGTGCACGGGGAGGAAAAGGAGAGGCTCGGCTTGGGTTATGCTTGGGAGTGTGAGGAAGGGAGGGCCTGGGAGTGCCTTTTATAGGCGGAATGGGTGCGCGGGGCGCAGCCACGTCGCCGGGAGGAAAGGAGGGCGGCCGCGGTGGTGAGGGCGCGTGGCGCCGGCGATGGCGCCGGTGATGGCGTCACGGCGGCCTCACTGCGGTGTCCAAAGGGGTGGTCGGCGCCGCACCCGCGTCGCGGTGGAATGCGGGGGTGCGAACACGCGGCGCCGGCGCGTCCCCAGACGAAATCGCGGCCGCGGAGCGTGGATCGGGCAGCGGCGATGCGTCCCAGCGGCGCTCGGAGGGGGAGGAGGAGGATGACGTAGGGGGGCACGGGTAACGTCATGCATGACGTCGCCCCGACGGGCGTGGGCCGCGCGCGCGTAGGAGGCCGAGGCGAGGCGGACCGCATGGGCCGTGGGGATCGCGGCTGGCGGCCTGCTGGGCTGAGTGAGGGAGGGAGGCGCGGCGCGCGGGAGTTGGGCCGCGAGCGGGCCAAGGGAGGAACGGGCCGCACTGGGCGAGGGAGGGGGAGGAAGCGGCCTGGAGGAGAATTTCAGGGAGCAGGGACAGACTTCGTAGTTGGGCTGCGAGAAAGGGTTGGGCCAGAACTAAGATATCGGCCCAATCATCTTTCAAACCTTTTTCTACTTATTTGAAGTGGTTTTTGAAGGAGATTTGAATTCAAACTTAAACCAAATCTTCTTTGGTTTGACTCTAGGGTTTTGGAGACTTATCTTAGCACTCAAATAGTGAAACATTCCTCTTACTTTCATATAATTTATTAATCACATCTGTTCCTTTTTCATCTATATTTATCCTAATAAATCTAAGGATTAACTAAATAAATCCTAATTAATTTCTACTTAATTTTGAGGGTGTCACAGTGTCTCCTCCAAGTCTGCTTGATTTGCCTTGATCTCGAAGTACTCCAGCCTCATCTTCAATTAAGCCTTGGTAGAGGTTGGCCCATTGGAGTAGAGCATAACTGGGCTTCGGTCCGTTTGGGCTTTATTAGGGCTTCTGGCCTTCATCTTTTGCCGTGTTGTTGCTAGTCTCGAATTCGGCCCATAATCGCTCCAAAATAGCCAAACAACCGGCGTAAACCAAAATCCTCCAAAAATATGTGCACAAGTGGAAACGGGGTTATTTCAATGCCAAACGGTGGGTAACTATAAAGATTAGTCCAAAAACTTCACTTAGGTGGCACTAAAAGTATGTCAATTCAGAGCGCCATCGCCACTTGGGTGTAGGTTTCATTGAAATTCATCTGGTTCCTGGCTTAGCACAATACTAGTAATACATGTAAACAAATTATTCCAAGCTGTTAACTTTTGTCCAATAAGATCTCTTCGCCAAGATATGTTTAATGGTGAGGTCCCAAACACCTCTGCCACAGTGTTTTGCTTGTGACGAGCTATGTTGCACAAACAGGGATATTGTTCTCGCAGAGTTGAGTTTCCCAACCATTTGTCCTCCCAAAATGTAACTTGTGTTCCATCTTTAATTATAGAGGTCCCAAAACGTAGGAATTCCCATTTTTCCTTCATAAGACTAGCCCAAAAATGCGAGTCTCCGTATCTCCATAGAACTTGTGAAAGTGGCTTAGAACCAAGATATTTATTGCGTAGTATTTGTTGCCAAGTCCCATCTGTTGTGAGTAACTTGAAAAGCCGTTTACTAAGCAATGCTGTCTTTTTAATATCTAAATCTTGAATTCCCAAACCCCCTTGATCTTTGGGCTGGCACATGATACTCCATTTGGCTAGGCGGTACTTTCGTTTCTGGTCGTCACTTTGCCAAAAGAATCTTGAGCGAAAGTAGTCTAGTTTTTTTAGTACCCCTTTAGGGATCGCAAAGAAAGACATCATATACATAGGCAAACTACTAAGCACTGAGTTTATCAATGTCAGTCGTTCCCCAGTGGAAAGATGTTTGCCTTTCCGACTGCTGAGTCTTTTCTCGAAGCGCTCCTCTACCCTATTCTAATCTGCATTTGACAGTTTCCTATAATGTATTGGAATACCCAAATACTTTAGTGGAAAATCTCCTAGGTTACAGCCAAAAAGTTTGGTATATTGGTCAATTTTTTCATGTGCCTCACCAAAGCAGAAAATTTCACTTTTATGGTAGTTAATTTTGAGTCCTCATAGTTGCTCAAAAGCATAAAGCAATAGCTTCATGTTACGTGCTTTCTCTAAGTCATGTTCCATAAAAAGAAATGTGTCATTAACATATTGTAGAATGGACAATCCATCATCAACTAGCTGTGGTACCACCCCACTAGTTTGGTTGTCTGCTTTGGCTTTATTTATTAAGGTCGATAACATATCAGGCACAATGTTAAAAAGTAAGGGTGACAACGGATCCCCCTGCCGAAGGCCTTCTTTGTTTGGAAATATGACCCAACATCCTCATTAACATTGACTGCTACACTGCCTCCCAAAATGAACGACTCAACCCATGAGATCCACTTGGGTGAGAAACCTTTCATTCGTAAAGCCTGTATTAGGAATGGCTATCATACCTTGTCATAGGCGTTTTCAAAGTCAATGTTTATGATAACCCTGTTATGTTTTTTTGGTGTAACTCATGTACGGTTTCATGTAAGATGACAACACCCTGTAGGATGTTACATCCTGGCATGAATGCCGTTTGTGTTGGCTGATTATATGATCCGCAATTGAGTTAACTCTTATCGTAGCCACTTTCGTAAAAAATTTAAAGATTACATTTAGCAAGCAAATTGGCTTATATTGTTGTATTTGATTTGCATCTTGGACTTTGGGGATTAGTGTTATGACTCCAAAGTTGAGGCTAAAAAGAGGTAGGGTTCCAGCATGGAGTTCATGAAACATTTGCATCAAGTCCACTTTGACGACATTCCAAAACTTTTGATAAAACTCCGCTGGAAAACCATCTAGACCTGGTGCTTTTTTGTGTTCCATATCAATTATCGCATCCCGAACCTCCTTTACTGTGAAAGGCGCTATAAGAAAATCATTTTCTGCTTGGGAGACATGAGAAATGTCATCTTTCCTTGATTCATCTAAAGTGAAAGAATTTTCTTCAGGTCAACCAAATAGATCCTTATAGAACCGGGTGATGTAAACTTTATCTTTTCAAATAGATGTGGAAATTTGCCACTAATTTTATGACTCAAAGAACAAAACCATCGTATATTGCGTAGACTCTTTTTTTTGCAAAATGTATATTCGGTAGACTTAAGCGTGATGTTTGTTTGACTCACATCACTTAGTCCTGCCTGAGCAACGCCTAATTATAGAAAAGCAGATGCAACAATTCCACGATCAGGATTGGGTGCATCAAGGTGCAATTTATGTTTACGGGTATTGTTTGGAAACCAGCTCCTCCTCGAATTTCGCATATTACTACATTAAAAAATCACCATGAACACTAACTAGACATTTTCATGTGTTTCCAGTTAACCACAATTGGTAACAAATTGAACAATCAGTCTTTGTTGGCCTACAAAAATATTTAGTTTGGTTCCTGACAGTTTCAAACCAAAATATTTGCCCATGACAACAGATTGTTTTAAGCGCGCCCTGAACTTAACAGTAATGATGGAATTGTGTGTTGGAGGTACGACCATGGGCCCACAGGGACACATGGATTGTCTCCAGACAGAGTCATACCAGGCGTGAAGAACACGAGTAGAGTACTGCAAGGACTCTTCTCGATATGGAAACTAGTCGTATGACTTGTAAACTACTCTTCGAGTAGTAATTGGTTAGGATCCTACTAGGAACCAACCTTGTAACCCAGTCCGCCGTGTATATAAGGCTGGGCAGGGACCCTCTCCAAAACACACGAACCCAAGTCTCCCAACAGAGAGACATACAATCAATACCAATCACCACACGGGACGTATGGTATTACGCCTTCTAAGCGGCCCGAACCTGTCTAAATCATGAGTCTCTTAGCCTTTGCCTTCCTGATCCCGGCGAAACCCACCTGAAACTCTACTACCTCGGGATACCCCTCGGTAGGATTGACGGTAGAACACCGACATCTGGCGCGCCAGGTAGGGGTTTTCCTCGAAGATCCCATGGAGAACGCAATGGTGACCTACATTCAAGCTGAAGCGCCTCAGGAGGGCACAACTTTCCACTTTGGCTCGTGGGTCTACGTCGCCGACGACTCGGGTGGTTTCTACAGCTACTTCGAGACACCTGTCGAGTTGAAGCAGGAGCAAGCGCCCATCGTGGAAGATTTGTCCAAACAACTCGGCGAGATCACGCTCGCGGACCTCATCCGCGGGCAAGAGTCCGAGTCGATCACGACTACGGAGAAGCAAACAACCCTCCCAGCCCAATTCCCGTTTGGACTCCATAATTCGACCCACGCATATTGTGAGGCGTTACGGAGCCAGTTCGAGTCCATCATGGACTCGAAGCGGGACGTCCCAGTCCGAGTTATGGCAGGACACGCCAACTCTCTGAGCCAAGCGGTCCCCGAATGCCACTCGGACTCGGACGAGGAGACACTACAAGACGATGGCGAACACGACCTCGTGATCTACGCCACAACTGAAGGAAGATCAGTGTACCAAAGAGACAGGATCCTACGGGACGTCTACGAGTCCCGCCAGATCTTTGTACTCTTTGGGCCTGAAGCTACTGACGACTTGCCGTTCCAGTACGGCACACCGCTGCTGCCAGAAGAAGAAAGCTTTACGGAGCTCGTCACCCCAAGCTCCAGCGACTCTGTCGAACCCAATCGACAAGTCTTCATGGCTGGCACAGCAGCAGCTGGTGACGTCGACAACGACCCGCGCTACGCTTTTGAGCTAGAAGGAGACATCTCTGCGAACGAAGACGCACCCGCTGGCGAATCCGCCCAAGCGGCCATGGACAGAGAAATCCGGAACAACAGGAGGGCTCAGCGCCGCCTAAACGCTCGCAATCGTGTCATGGCTGGTCGCAACCTCGCTCAAGAGTTCGCGCGAGTGGCACGCTACGACTCTCCTATGGCTAATGCCATGGAGATTGCCTACCACGTCCGCAGCCTGCCAAGAACCCCAGAGACGGCAGCTGCACTCGAAAGGATCAACGACATGATCCGCACTCTCGACAAGGCCATCGCCGCCGCACCATCGCGCAGCGAAGAAGTCGAAAGCAGCGAAGAAGAGGATGGGACTCGACATTGAAAAAATGTTGATTCCCACCGATTCCCTGTTCTACGGCATTGTCCCTGGTAATGGCAGTCTTCCCCTCGGCCAAGTCACATTACCAGTCACATTCGGCACGCAGGAGAACTACAGGACGGAATACATCAAGTTCGAGGTGGCGGACTTCGAGACTTCGTATCAAGCGATCCTCGGATGTCTGGCTTTGGCTAAGTTCATGGCCATACCACACTATGTCTCGCTCGTCCTCAAGATGCCAGGACCCAGAGGCGTCATCTCTATCCGCGGCGACTTGCGATGATCATACAACTGCGACAGAGAGGCTGTGGAGTTTGCGGCTACCACTCAGGTACCCAACGCCATGGCCCAGATCTTCGCAGCAGCTCAGAAGCTGAAGCAGTCAGAGTACAAGGTCCCCAGCAAGGAGCCTGGACCACACAAGTCGGCTGTCCCTTGAAGGACCGATTAGGCGACCAGAGAGGGGGGGAGTGAATGGGAGCCGATAAAAATTTCTCTCACGAATCCGGCTACTCCCAACTCAACTCCAAAGCCTACCAACCGATCTTGCCAAGATCACGTAGCTACTGTGAGGCTACTGACCCTAGGAACAAGATCAACACAGCGGAACAAGAATCGAACAAATCCAACACGAATCAAATGAAAACCACACGAATCACCAACTCTCAGCCAGGGGCGGTTGCACCTCTCTCCAGGGACGGTTGCACCGCCCTTGCCTGCCAGGGGCGGTCACACCGGTATCCGAGGGCGGTCGCACCGGTCTTGCCAGACAGCACGGGAAGAAGGTCAACTCGAGAACGGATCTCCCAAACGGCTTGGAGTTTTGAGACGAAACTTTGGGTAGATGATATACACCTCAAGGAGAGGCTATTCCCCAAAAATCTCGGCCTCTAACTCGCTAGAACTCCGGGGATTTCAAATCTAGCAAAGAACACACCCTCCACGAGTTCATCCCGAAAATTTCAAATCCAATCCGATTCCCGGCGTTTGGGGGCAAGGGATCACCAGCAAAAGAGGCACAAGGCACTCATACGTGATTCCCCCAAAGAAATCCGAGAGAAAACGGGCTAGAAAGTGAAGAACGAAAATCCCCCAAAAATGGCTCCGAAAATACCTCCGAAAATGGGAAAAAGAAAAGGAACTCGGGAAATCAAATCATGGCACAAAGATGAGCAGCACAAACTCCATCACATAACCATGAATTCACCTATACAAAACTAAGAAAGATTAGAAGTAGTTCTAGGTGAAGAGGATGAAGGGAAAACTAGTTCAAAGGAAAACCAAAGAGAAAACTAGAAGAGATAACAGCCACCACCCCTAGGGGGTCTATAATATAGTCCAAATGGTGGTGCTCGAAAGACTAAACTACCCCTAAGCGATACATACCCCTCAGGGGCGAATATGACATTTTCCGCGAAGATTTTTCCGGCTGGGACACCTTCCACCGCAAGCTAGCTTCCCTCCGACGCAAGCCTTGCGATCACGCCGCGTGTCCTCCGGATCGAAGCTCCTCGACGCTCACGGGCGACCTGCCCAAGTGGGACCGGTCACACCGCCCCTGGGGGGCGGTTGGACCGCCCCTGGCTGGCAGGCCGGGCCGTCGCTACGTCGAGTCCTCGGTCCTTGGTTTTGAGGCCCAAACCAAGGGAAACCGTCCACCGATGATTTTGTGGCCAAATCACCAAACCCCGCGCGCAAGCTTTGGTCGTTAGCCGCCACCTTGCACCGGCTTCTCGTCCGCGTACGAGCTTCGGTTGTGAGCCGCTACCTCGCACCGGAACCACGTCCCCTTGCTCGTTCTTGCCATCATGTGAACCGCACTTGATCCACCGGCCACCGGGTCCCTCGAACCAAGCCTACTTGTCTCTCCGCTCCTCGGAGGCCACCATGGCTAAGACCTTTCGCGCCTGTTCTTCACCTGCACCAATGCAACCAAGCCGCATTCTACACCTGCAATACTTGAGCCAAGGGAAACGTCAATCCACACCACGTTGTCAATCACTCATCACACCGGGAAGCGACCATCCACCGGTCCTCGGACACACCGGGTCCTCAATCTCCCCCTTGATGAGTGCATTGACAACACACACATAGTAACCATTGATAGAAAAAGAAAATAGAAAAGAAATCGAAAACAAGACTCAAGCAAGTGACAAAAAGCAAAGACAAGCCGAAACAAAGTCACTTCGCAAGAGAAAGCTCCAGAAACGCCGACCCTTCAAGAAGAAGCGAAAGGGCTCAACACCATCGGCAAAAGAGCAAAGCACAAAACACAAGTCACGAATCTCCAAATCACTTTTCAGATCACTCAAAGCACTCCCCCTGCATTGATGCAAACTCCCCCTGAACAAGTGAACTTGTGCGTGCGAAAATGCCTCGAAAATGGATCAAATACCAGAAAACCTCGTGCCACTGCACAGGGCCGGTGTGACCTCCTTGGAGGGCCGGTTGCACCGCCCTTGCTCCAGGGGCGGTCACACCGCCCTGCAGGGGCGGTCACACCGCCCTGCCCAGTCAAAGCACAAAAATGCAAATCTCAGAAAAATGCTCGGAATGATGTCGTTTCAACTCGAAAACCTTCCATAAGTGCCCAGCAAGGTGTTCCAATGCTCAAACTCTCCCCCTTGTTGACAATGCACAAATCAAGGCAAAAATGCAAAAATTTCAACTCTAAGCTTCTCAAATAGGCAATGAGCGATACAAAATTCTACAAGTTAGAGAACAGGCAAACTAGACAGGCCACAGCATCATAAGGGCATTGCCGTCAAGAAGGTGAAGATATATAGCCATTTGACAAAGCCATGATCAATTTGTGCAATTTTTTCGAAAGGGTCACCTCATGAGCAAAGTCCTAAACATGGACCATTTGAGCAAAAATAAACTTCATCTCACCAAGATCATGATAGAACAAGCATTCTTGACAAAAGATCATTATAAACGCCCAAAATATATCTCATGTCATGTCAAAGCACGGAGTCATGTGTTCACTTCTCATGGGAGACTTCTCCGGCAAACAACATGCAACCGCTTAGCACCCATGTGTGCAAGTGTGTGCAATGGTGAAAGCATAGAGACATGAGCATAAATATATTCAAATAAATCTTTTTCTCATCTTTCTTCTTTCATGCATAGACATCTCATTTTTCAAGTTTTTCAAATTAAGCATGGTACATGAAATGTCTTTGCGACAAAAAGAAGCTTATGCTCCTCCATGAGATAAACATGTGCTAAACATTTACAATGACAAAGATCTTTGACCCAAATGAAAAGAATATCATCCTAGCATGGCCTTAAGCAAAATATAGCCATTTCGACTCAAATAAGACATGCAAAGGCATTTACTCATGGGTGAAAGATTTAAGTTCAGTTTATCATTTTAATTCAAAAAGAGACTATCTCAAACGAATATATATCAAAACCATCAAGAGCATAGCCATCCATACAATCAATCCCTAGCCAGCCTGCCTAAACTCTAAAATGTAGCAAGTTGTACCAATCACTTCATATAGGAGAAGCTCATCCTAAGATATGATACAAAAGATGAAATCAGGATACAAAAAATGAAATCAAGATACAAAAGCAAGAAAAAGTGTACATCAAGATACAAAGATGGTACAAAAATATACATATGCTACAAGAGAAGCCTCCAAAACTCAGCTCAGAAAACCGCACACACACCAAGTTCTCCTCGCAAGCGGGTGAAGGTAACTTGGTCAAGTGGCTTAGTGAAAATGTCTGCAAGCTGGTTTTGGGTAGAAACGTCGGCAAGCTCAATATCTCCTTTCTCCACATGATCTCTCAGAAAGTGGTACCTCACTTCTATGTGTTTGGTTTTGGAATGAAGCACGGGATTTTTGGCTACGCTTATGGCACTGGTGCTATCACAAAGAAGTGGAACATGGGACATGTCTAAGCCAAAATCTCTCAAGGTGTATGTGATCCAAAGCAACTGAGAACAGCAGCTAGCAGCAGCAACATACTCGGCCTCTGTGGTGGATTGGGCTACACTAGACTGCTTGCGAGAAGACCATGACACAAGAGACGAACCAAGAAACTGACACTGACCAGAAGTAGACTTGCGATCAACACGACATCCAGCAAAATCCGCATCAGAAAAACCATGAAGTGCAAGAGTGGAATCGGCAGAATACCAAAGACCCAGCTTAGGAGTAAACTTGAGATACCTGAAAATCCTCTTGACGGCCTGACGATGTGATGTCCTCGGTGAAGCCTGAAAACGAGCGCACAGACACACGCTGAACTGTATGTCCGGCCTCGTCGCCGTCAAGTAGAGGAGGGAGCCGATCATGCTCCGGTACTCCTTCTGGTCCACTGGTTCTCCGTCCTCATCCGCATCCAAAGCTGTAGTCGTACTCATCGGCGTAGTCATCGGCTTGGAGTCGCTCATGTCAAATTTCTTGAGAATGTCCTTGGTGTACTTGCTTTGGTGCACGAACGTCCCATCCTTGGTTTGCTTGATCTGCAGCCCGAGAAAGAACTGCAACTCTCCCATCATCGACATATCAAATTCCCTGCTCATATCATCTGCAAACTTGGCAACAAGATCATGAGAAGAGCCACCAAAAATGATATCATCCACGTAAATCTGAACGATTAAAAGATCTTTGCCATTTCTCAGCAAGAAGAGCGTCTTATCAACCTTTCCCATTACAAACCCCTTGCTAAGCAAGAACCCTCTCAATCTACCATACCACGCTCTGGGTGCTTGCTTTAGGCCATATAAAGCTCAGTGGAGTTTGAACACTCGGTGTGGGTATCTCTCACTCTCAAAACCCGGGGGCTGCCTCACATACACTTCTTCCTCAATCACCCCATTCAAGAAGGCACTCTTTACATCCATTTGGTACAATTTGAACCCTTTAGCAACTGCAAATGCTAGAAGGATCCGAATTGCCTCCAAACGGGCAACAGGAGCAAATGTCTCCTCATAATCTATCCCCTCCTGCTGCGAAAACCCCTGAGCAACCAACCTCGCTTTGTTCCTCACAATCTCACCACTCTCATCCCTCTTGTTCTTGAACACCCACTTGGTTCCTATGGGATGGCAATTTGGAGGTGGTTCAACTAACTTCCACACCTGATTTCTCTCAAAGTTTTCAAGCTCTTCATGCATGGCATTGACCCAATCAGAATCAGATAAAGCGTGTCCAACATTTTTGGGCTCAAAAGACGCGACAAAAGCAGAATGAGCATAATGAGAGATGTTCTGTGACCTCGACCGTGTAGTGCGTTCATCCATGTTCCCGATGATCTTAGAAGGGGGATGATCCCTTTGTACCAGCCGGGGAGCTTCTCGCCTCGAGATTGCCTCCCCCTCAACATCAGCTTCCACTTGAACTCGATCTGGAGCGCGACTCGACGAAGGTGTAGCAGAAGGGCCGTCGTCGAACGTCGTGGTAGTAGTGGAAGTAGAAGGTACACGATCTCCACACGGTGCCTGAAATTCCTCATCATCTTCATCATCAGGCTGTTCTTCCTCAAAGATGGGCTGTCCCAAGTCATCATCACCTGCACACTCAAAAGCAGAAGAGCTACACGGAATGGTCTCGTCGAAAGTGACTTCGCAAGTCTCCATGATTTGGTTAGTTTCAAGATTGAGCACACGATATGCTCGAGAGTGATTAGCATAACCAAGAAAAATTCCGTCCATCGAACGAGACTCAAACTTGTCCAAATTTCCTTTCTTCAAGATGAAACACTTGCAACCAAAAACCCGAAAGTGACTCACACGGGGGGAACGACCATGGAAAAGCTCATAGCAAGTTTTCTTCTTGAAAGCACGAAGGAAAATCCGATTCGAAACATAACAAGCTGTGTTCACCGCTTCTGCCCAATACTTTCTAGGAGTCCTATGCTCATCTAGCATCGTCCTAGCCATCTCACAAAGTGTTCTATTCTTTCTCTCAACAACACCATTCTGACAAGCAACATATGGCGAAGAGTATTGGTGTTCGAGACCAAGATCACGACAGAAGGCATCAAAACGAGTGTTCTTAAATTCCGTACCATTGTCGCTACGTATAGCTCTCATGGAACCTCCATTACTCTCGTTTTTCAACCTCAAAATCAGATCTCGAACAAAATCAAATGTCTCATCCTTCGACGCCAGAAAGAACACCCAAGCATACCGAGAAAAGTCATCAACAACCACAAGAACATACCACTTCCCACCAACTGAACGAACTCGAGCGGGGCCAACCAAATCCATGTGCAAAAGCTCCCCTGGACGCTCAGTCATAACATCTGTCAAAGGTGGGTGAGAAGCAGCAACCATTTTTCCATGCCTACAAGGTGCACAAATCAAATCTTTCTCGAACTTGAGCTTGGGCAATCCTCGGATAAGGTCAAGAGCACTCAAGCGTGTGAGTAGATCAAAGCTCACATGACCCAATCTCCTATGCCACTTCCAAAGCTCAGAAGAAGTACCAGCGATCAAACACCGTGAAGGACCAAAAGATCGAGAAAAATCAGCACGAAAAATCTGTCCCTCAGGAATGATCATACACACAAGGTCACCTCGAGAATCAAGAATTTTCGAATCACCACGCTTAAAGCGAACCTCATAACCCTCATCAAGAAGCTGAGAAACTGAGAGCAAATTAAAACCAAGATTCTTGACAGGAGCAACCCGCTTCAACATGAAAGTGTCGCTCACCTGAATAGCACCCTCAGACAACACTCTACCTCTACCCTTATCCCCGAAAGTGATGTACTGTCTGGACACCACCGGGGTGAGACTGGAGAACCACTTACCATTACCTGTCATATGTCTCGAGCAGCCAGAATCCATCAACCAAAAGTTCTCCAAGCCTCCGACCTGCACAATCAGAACCGTGAACGAGAATGAGCAAATGACTCGACACTGGGGTTAGCACAGAACGAGTCAAACCAGTGTCGGGCCATCTGCTCAAAAGAGGGGTTAGCAAAATCAACTCTACCACGTGAAACCCTCTCGTCTCTCACCATCGGACCTCTAGCACCACGCGGGGGAAAACGTGGCCTAGACTCTCTCCTAGCCTCAAAGCTACGGTCGAAACTCCCTGAACCAAACTCACCGCGAAACGGAGGCCGCCTAGCAAACTCACGAACAACAGGAACACCACGACTAGCAACCACAGGAATTGTACGCAGAAAGGCGTCGCCTCTCGGCCAGGGTGAATGAGACACAGGCACACTACGAGAAGAGTAGTACCTGTCCCTGTTCCCCACCTCCTTCTCTCTTCTCACCTCCCTCTTCTTCCTCCAACAAAACTTCTCAAGGTGACCATCCCTTCCACAATGCTCACAATGGAAGCGGACTGGCTTTGGCTTTGGGGTTTCTCTCGGCTGTGCCCTCTCTCTCGGCTGGTAAACCCCACTCCTCACAAAGGTCACTCTCCTCTGAAAGTTCTCTGACTTAGGTGGAAACTTGGGAGGATCTGGAGTGGTGTCAAGCTTGTTCAGCAGGTGGTTTGGTTTGGGTGTGAAGGTGTTCTTGAGAATGGTTTTTGGTGGGTTTGTGGGAATGTTTGCGGTGGAGCTCTCTGGATCTCTCTCTTTCTCACCACTACTCTCACCAACCTTCTCAGAACCAAGACCACAACCATCAGCTCTCTTGAAACTAGCAATCAACATCTTGAGCTGAGGCTCACGACCAGACAACCAACCCAAACACTGTCTCAGCTCATCATTCTCATCTTGCAAGCGATTCACACACTGCTCTAACTCAATATTTTTCAATGCAACAACATCACAAGCAGAACATGAACTCGCAATGGGTGATTTAAGTTGTGCTTCAAGTGAACTAATCATGGTGCGTGATTCAAGCAACTGAGCATGCAAAGCAGGACAAGAAGTACAAGCACTTAGCAAAGATGACATAGACTTCAACTCAGCAAGCTCAACTCTAGCACTCTCTAGTTCATCCAAGCAAGTCAAGTGTTTCTCCTTAAGCACAACAAGATCAGCAATATGCACATCACAGAACGAGCATTCTACCTCATCAGACACAAGAGGAGCATCTTTCAAAATAGCAATCTCAGACTCAAGCGAAGCTGCTCTCTCCCTAGACTCGCAAAGCAAAGACTCAAACTCCATGGCCTTCTTTCCAGTCTCAGAAAGCAAGGTCTCAAGCTCAGCCACTCTATCCTTGGACTCTCCTAGCAAAGACCTAAACTCCCTCTTTTCCTTGTTGGTCTTTCTAAGCACATCATCGCGGTTATCGACCAACTGCTCTAGCCTAGCAATCTCCTGACGCAAAGAGGTGGGATCTGTCAATACCTCATCCTCGGAGTCAGAGTCGGAGTCGTCCTTGCTCTTCACGGAGTCGTGCGCCATGGTGCAGTAGTCGACGGCGGCGAAGGAGATGCCGTTGAAGTTGCAGTTCAAGCTCTTCTTCTCCTTGCGGTGGCCGCGGTCCTCATCTTCACTGCTTGAGCTTGATGACGTGTTGGTGGAGCTTGTGTCGATGTCGCTCGCATCAGCCACCATCGCTCGAGATCTGTGCTTCTTGTGTCCACCGTGCTTGTTCTTGGATCTTCTCTCGTCCTTGTTCTTCTGCTTGGAGCGGTACTCGTCCTTGGGACGGTGCTTGTGGTCGTCTCGCGGGCGGTGCTTGCGGTTGTAGTCGTTCTTGATCTCCTCGGGGCACTCGGCGATGAAGTGGCCCATCTTCCCGCATCTGTAGCACGTACTCCCCGCCTCTGTTCGCCTAAACGGTCGTTTAGTCCGTTTAAACACCGTTTAAACGGTAAACAGAGGTCGACTGTGTCGTTTAGCCCTAAACGGTGGATTAAACGGTTGGACCGTTTAAACCCGTTTAAACCGTTTAAAATCATCTAAACCGTCTAAACACACTCGAGTTAATCGTGATTACATAAGTTAAATAACCATTAAATTCATAATTTAGTCAATAGGATGATTACAACTACCATAATGAACTTCGAAGTAATTAAAATCGTAAGTATACGAAGTGTCGTAGGATATAGATTTCTCCCAAAAATATTATTTGGTAGAATACTTACTTTTTAGATGTGCAAATATATAGAACTTCTAGCAAGTTTGACTTTTATGTACACAAATATGTATGTTTTAGTGTTACTATGCAAAACCGTTTAGGCCGTTTGACTCCGTTTAAACACCGTTTAAACGGACTAAACGCTAAACAAAGGGTGACCGACTGTTTACCGTTTAGCGTTTAGGATAACATTGCTCCCCGCACGCCTCGAACCCTTGCGGTTCTGGTACATCCGCTCGAACCTCCTCGTGAGCAACGCGAGATCCTCCTCGCTCAGCACCTCATACTCTTCATCTGGAAGGGACACAAGAGAAGACAAAGCAAAGTGTCTAGGAGTGTTAGCATGTCCATATCCAGAGCCACCGACTAGAGCCAGACTATGGGGATCAGTCGGACTCTTAGCCTTGGCAGCAACTGCCTGTCAACCTCAGAAGACTTCAACTTCGAGAAAAGCTCGTCAACAGAAAGAGTCTCATAGTTTGCCGACTCCATGATCGCCTCAACCTTGACACCCCACACGGATCTATCAAGTGCTTGCAGGAGCTTGATAGCTCGGTCATGATCCGAGTATGGGAGCACGGTAATGTTGGCTTTCATGTTGTTGACAATCGAAGTGAAACGCTGAAACAAAGCATCAACAGACTCTCCTGGCAAATGAGCAAAGTTCTCATACTCTCTCCTGTACATCGAGAAAAGCCTAGCCTTGACATGGCTATCACCACCGTGGGCTACCTTGAGCTTCTGCCAGATCTGGCTAGCTAGGTCCTCGCCCAAAACACGCTCAAACTCCTCGGCAGACAAAGCACGGAACAAGTAGTCAACAGCTCTAGCGTTTGCCT
Organism: Urochloa ruziziensis; assembly: GCA_015476505.1. Taxonomy (NCBI): domain Eukaryota; kingdom Viridiplantae; phylum Streptophyta; class Magnoliopsida; order Poales; family Poaceae; genus Urochloa; species Urochloa ruziziensis. The sequence goes on along the minus strand of CM027123.1, from coordinate 38,470,213 downwards.
CAAACCTATCCTTTGCATCCTGGGCATCTAAGTTGGTGGGATTGACATAGTTTTCATCTTTCGTCACATCCCACAGCAACTTTCCTTTGCCTCGCAAGAAAGCGCCCATACGCGCAACCCAGTTCGGGTAGTTCTTCCCATCGAAGTGCGGAGGCCCGGAACCCCAATCTTGGTACGCCATCTTTGGATCTTAGACTGGTTAGAGTCGCAAAGACCCGTAACCGGCTCTGATACCAATTGAAGGACCGATTAGGCGACCAGAGAGGGGGGGGAGTGAATGGGAGCCGATAAAAATTTCTCTCACGAATCTGGCTACTCCCAACTCAACTCCAAAGCCTACCAACCGATCTTGCCAAGATCACGTAGCTACTGTGAGGCTACTGACCCTAGGAACAAGATCAACACAGCGGAACAAGAATCGAACAAATCCAACACGAATCGAATGAAAACCACACGAATCACCAACTCTCAGCCAGGGGCGGTTGCACCTCTCTCCAGGGACGGTTGCACCGCCCTTGCCTGCCAGGGGCGGTCACACCGGTATCCGAGGGCGGTCGCACCGGTCTTGCCAGACAGCACGGGAAGAAGGTCAACTCGAGAACGGATCTCCCAAACGGCTTGGAGTTTTGAGACGAAACTTTGGGTAGATGATATACACCTCAAGGAGAGGCTATGCCCCAAAAATCTCGGCCTCTAACTCGCTAGAACTCCGGGGATTTCAAATCTAGCGAAGAACACACCCTCCACGAGTTCATCCCGAAAATTTCAAATCCAATCCGATTCTCGGCGTTTGGGGGCAAGGGATCACCAGCAAAAGAGGCACAAGGCACTCATACGTGATTCCCCCAAAGAAATCCGAGAGAAAACGGGCTAGAAAGTGAAGAACGAAAATCCCCTAAAAATGGCTCCGAAAATACCTCCGAAAATGGGAAAAAGAAAAGGAACTCGGGAAATCAAATCATGGCACAAAGATGAGCAGCACAAACTCCATCACATAACCATGAATTCACCTATACAAAACTAAGAAAGATTAGAAGTAGTTCTAGGTGAAGAGGATGAAGGGAAAACTAGTTCAAAGGAAAACCAAAGAGAAAACTAGAAGAGATAACAGCCACCACCCCTAGGGGGTCTATAATATAGTCCAAATGGTGGTGCTCGAAAGACTAAACTACCTCTAAGCGATACATACCCCTCAGGGGCGAATATGACATTTTCCACGAAGATTTTTCCTGGCTGGGACACCTTCCACCGCAAGCTAGCTTCCCTCCGACGCAAGCCTTGCGATCACGCCGCGTGTCGTCCGGATCGAAGCTCCTCGACGCTCACGGGCGACCTGCCCAAGTGGGACCGGTCACACCGCCCCTGGGGGGCGGTTGGACCGCCCCTGGCTGGCAGGCCGGGCCGTCGCTACGTCGAGTCCTCGGTCCTTGGTTTTGAGGCCCAAACCAAGGGAAACCGTCCACCGATGATTTTGTGGCCAAATCACCAAACCCCGCGCGCAAGCTTCGGTCGTTAGCCGCCACCTTGCACCGGCTTCTCGTCCGCGTACGAGCTTCGGTTGTGAGCCGCTACCTCGCACCGGAACCACGTCCCCTTGCTCGTTCTTGTCATCATGTGAACCGCACTTGATCCACCGGCCACCGGGTCCCTCGAACCAAGCCTACTTGTCTCTCCGCTCCTCGGAGGCCGCCATGGCTAAGACCTTTCGCGCCTGTTCTTCACCTGCACCAATGCAACCAAGCCGCATTCTACACCTGCAATACTTGAGCCAAGGGAAACGTCAATCCACACCACATTGTCAATCACTCATCACACCGGGAAGCGACCATCCACCGGTCCTCGGACACACCGGGTCCTCATCCCTGAAGACGTGGCGACCAAGGACGCACCACTACTGGAAGGAGACCAGTCGAAGACCAACAAGATCGGGGCCGGCTTAACCCTGAAATAGGAAGGCGAGCTCGTCAGGATTCTGCAAGCCAACCGCGACATCTTTGCGTGGAAACCAACAGATATGCCAGGAGTGCCACTGAACCTGATCGAGCACAGCCTTAACGTCGATCCCAAAGCTACACCCAGGAGGCAACGGTTGCGACGGATCGCAACCGACAAGCGAGAGGCGATCAAGAAGGAGCTGGCGAAACTACTCGCCGCAGGATTCATCAAGGAAGTCTTCCACCCGACTGGTTGGCAAATCCAGTCTTAGTGAGAAAGAAGAACAACAACGAGTGGCGCATGTGCGTCGACTACACTCGTGCAGAAGTTCCGGAGTTCCCTTTGATACTTGTTGATTCAACAAAGTATACATCGGTCAAAATCCGAAGAGTAGATCACATGACTACTTTCCAGGATCCCTGAGTACTTAGATGCAACTAAGACCAGGCTGAACACCTGTAGAGGCCAGCTAGCCTTATAAAGCAACTATCCACAAGTGGGAATTTCAAATCTTTGAGCACTTATTTGAAAGTACTACAGAGTCTACTCGGCAAGACGAGTAGTAATTTCAAATCTTTGAGTACTTATTTGAAAGTACTACAGAGTCTACTCGGCAAGACGAGTAGTAATTTCAAATCTCTGAGTACTTATTTAAAAGTACTACAGAGTCTACTCCACAAGACGAGTAGTAATTTCAAAGTCTTTGAGTACTTATTTGAAAGTACTACAGAGTCTACTCCACAAGACGAGTAGTAATTTCAAAATCTCTGAGTACTTATTTGAAAGTACTCCAGAGTCTATTCCACAAGATGAGTAGTAATTTCAAATCTCTGAGTACTTATTTGAAAGTACTCAAGAGTCTACTCCACAAAAAGAGTAGTGATTTTAAATCTCTGAGTACTTATTTGAAAGTACTCTAGAGTCTACTTCACAATATGACTAGTGATCTTCAAGTACCGGTTATCAAGTGCTTTGAAGTATAACTCGCAAAATGAGTACAACTTGCCGGGGGCTTCCTGAATACACTGCAAGAGTGGTTTGGATGACTCTTCGGGCGCATCATGGTCAATGGAATTCATCAATGTGGTGGTCGCCTCAACCCGTTGCAAGTTATCAAGCCAAAGCTCGACTTCAGCTTATGCCGCGGTACTGCCACATCGCCAATATGCTCGTGATGAACTCAAATTAGTCGGAATCAACTTTGACTAGTCTGCTTCATCGACAAACGACATCAAACAAGCTAAGTTACTTGTTTCAATTATTTTTATTAAATTCTATATCTTGTTCTAACAAGATTGGCCAAGTGCCGACTACTTTGTTTGGATGACAACTCTCTAGGCCGCACATCGTGCTATCACATCTTCACCAGCTTCCAGGCTCGAGGGCTGACACTAAAATTACAACTCGGTTCGCCATCAAGCTTACCTAGTTGTCTTTCTCCAGCATATTTGAGTCGCCAAGTACCAATGATGGGGCCTCGATTACATTGGCACCTGACTCCTGTTTCTGGGGAGATCACGGCGTGACAAGTCAACCACGACCTCTTCTGTTTTGCTACTCTATTGATGGTGGCTATTTCGACTACATACTACTCGATGCATCTCCGCTGGCTCCTATGCTCGGGGGCTGGGTACAAGAAAACCACTCGGATGATGATCTCCAACTGATTTGATGTGACCATTATTTCTGGGCGCAAATTACCACTCGGATGATGATCTCCAAGATGATTCGATGAACATTACGCTCGCTGGACCCTTGAATTGATCATTCTGAATCGTTTCAAGGCTCGGGGGCTGATAGGCGATATACAGCGACTGCTGATTTCATTTTTTCTGAAGACTAAAGACTTAAATCAAGACCCTCGGCTTGATTCTTTGATTCAACCCAAGGCTCGGGGGCTACTTGATATCAAATGCAATTTTTCAAATTGCACATTTCAAGAACAAGATGAAGATTCAAGATTCTGTGGACCCTCAACCTGATTCTTCGATTCAACTTAAGGCTCGGGGGCTACTCCATATGGAGTGCGATTTTTATCGCACACCATATAATATTTTGAAGACTACTGATTTGATCAAGATAAACGGGGCTTAAGCACCTCATGGCCTCGTGACAACCAAGACCTATCCAAGACTGATCAAGCACTCGAAGAACTCGAAAAAGTACTCGATTGGCTTGGCAAGCACTCGGTTGACGATACTCGACGATGAAGCGCTTGGGGGCTTGTTGGAGGTACGACCATGGGCCCACAGGGACACATGGATTGTCTCCAGACAGAGTCGTACCAGGCATGAAGAACACGAGTAGAGTACTGCAAGGACTCTTCTCGATATGGAAACTAGTCGTATGACTTGTAAACTACTCGGATTGCCTTGTAAAGCACTCTTCGAGTAGTAATTGGTTAGGATTCTACTTGAAACCGACGTTGTAACCCTGCCCGCTGTGTATATAAGGCTGGGTAGGGACCCTCTCCAAAACAGACGATCTCATCAATACCAATCACCACACAGGACGTAGGGTATTACGCCTTCTAAGCGGCCCGAACCTGTCTAAATCCTGAGTCTCTTAGCCTTTGCGTTCCTGATCTCGGTGAAACCTACCTGAAACTCTACTACCACGGGATACCCCTCGGTAGGATTGACGGTAGAACACCGACATTGTGTGCCTTCCTAAAATATTATGTACAAAATATGAGTGCCTCCAAAATTAAGGATAAACTAGTCGTCGTCCCGTGCATTCAGATGGGCTAGACATACTATTTGTAGAGATCTAGAAAAATTGGTAATATATTAGATCAAAAAAATTCTAGGTTTGTATTTAGCAATATAAACAGTGGTTCCATTACACGTTTCTTTTGAAATAACCTAATTACAGTATTCATACACTTTGCACTTCCAGCCTGAATGCTTAGTCATACATAAAAAATCTTCATGCTCAATGTTATGAGAGAATCTTGTTTATCGTTGTTGCTCGATGATATAATAACTGATAATAGTGGGCAAAGAAAAAACATTGGTACTGTTCTTATCTAGGCATAATCTTCTCTTTCTTTGATTAGGCATAATCTACCGAGGGAGTAGATAGCTTTATCGTCGCTTGAGGTGCTCGGGCCCAGCTTGTCAGATTAATCCACCCTCGCACATAAAGCAGCTAGCGGTCTTGTTCTGTTTCCTTCTCACTGCTCAAACGTCTCATACAACTTGCTTAGTGATCACTAATAAAAGAAAATACAGCCGAGTCGGTACTGGGTGCTAATGTCGTGTGTTTGCACACCATGCAAAAAAGAAAAAAAAACGTGAACGTGATCTTGATTACCATGCAAAAAAGAATCAGCAGAAGATTAAGGCAGGAGTGGCAGCCTAAACAGCAGCGCGCGGCAGCATCGGCAATTGCGACATGGATTCATACTGTGCTGGATCGAACCTTTGCCATGGCTGAAAAGCATCTGGGTCTGACAATAATTAATGACTACCCCAATGGGATCGTGGACATGCAAAGGAACCATGCAACTCCAGACTTGGCAGCTCTGTGTTTAACCTGATTAACAGCTTGTCCGAAATCGCTTACTGCAAGATGAGAGTATATCAAACACACGATAAGAAAAATGCAAGCTGCACACCTATTGTACTGCAAGATGAGAACCAAACCCTCATGATGAAAGTTCTCCTTTATATTGAGTGATGATCACGACTTTGTGGAGGAGTCTCATCCATAGGCACAAAGCTAGTTCCCATGAAACGACCGGGGCCCATCTTATTTGCTCGTTAGCTCGTGATCTTGTCGGGCTACCGGTACCTCATCAGTGCGAACCTGGTTTTAATGGCGGCACGAACCGGCCGGCCTGTTCATGCTTCTTGAGCGTCTGGACGCACACGTGCTGCCGCATAGACATCCATTGCCGTTCGCGTGCGATCTCGCGGGGACGACATGCTCTGAATGCAGCTACCGCCGCCGCTGATCTCCGATCTTGTTTCTTTGCTTTTCGAGATTATAGATAAATCGCTTTTGTTTCATATATGCCTAAGATTCCATATAGAGCAATACGCGTAACAGCTATTTGGTATTTCTGTTTGATATGGTGAGTGTTTGTTTTGGAAAGAAAATCAGAATTGTATTTCTCAGGGACAATGAAATGAGTATGGGAAAAATAAATATATAGAGAGAATAGATCTTACCCGTCATGGCACATGGTCCTACTTGATGAACGGTCAGATTTATCACAGATATTGAATTAGTTTCGTTTTGCCACGAGAAAACCTTCAATTCACTAACGTGACGTCCATGTATACCCACGTCCACGGCTTTTCGTATTCTATTTGGACTGCTTTTATGAAGAGCCGACTGTACATTCTAAATTGTATGTAGAACTCAGATTACATCAAAACCATTGAGAACTGATTTAATGGTCAGAATTTTTTCTTTTTCTCCGATTAACGTAGGATTTTCTAGAGTATCACTACTACACAAACCACTATCACAAACGGGCTATCACAGCCGGTTTTTTGAAAACCGTCTGTGATAGGGCATCACAGCCGGTTTTTAGTTAGGTGGGGCAAGCTGACACCAGAACCGGCTGTGATGCTCACTATCACAGCCGGTTTTTCTCACAAACCGGCTGTGATAGTCGGCCGGCGCATCACAGCCGTTTTTTTTACAAACCGGCTGTGATGCCCCTTTCACAGCCGGTTTGTAATTCAAACCGGTTGTGATGTGCCTGTACAGTACAAAACCCTCTTTCCCTCCCCTCCCCTTCTTCTAAACCCGACGCCCACTCCTCTCTCAACCCTTTTTGCTCTCCATTTTCACCAAATTGCTCTCTAAAGGTTGGGTTTTTTTGAAGAATCACTCCATCAACTTATTTTGAGGTGGGTAACTCACAACCATTTCAATTTTGAGCATGTTTCATCCACTAGATTTTGAATTTTGGCATGAATTTGATGTAGGGGCTCTCTTGTTCCATTTTAGAGAGCATTTGTTGGCAAATTGCAATGGGAAAAGTGTGATTTGTTTGAAGAATCACTCCATCAACTTATTTTGAGGTGGGTAACTAGCAACCATTTCAATTTTGAGCATGTTTCATCCACTAGATTTTGAATTTTGGCATGAATTTGATGGAGGGGCTTTTGTGCCATTTTAGAGGGGATTTGTTGTCAAATTTCAATGTAGAAAGGAAGAATCACTCCATCAACTTAATTTGAGGTGGGTAACTAGCAACCATTTCAAATTTGAGCATGTTTCATCCACTAGATTTTAAAATTTGGCATGAATTTGATGTAGGGGCTCTCTTGTTCCATTTTAGAGGGGATTTCTTGTCAAATTTCAATGTAGAAAGTGGGATTTCTTTGAAGAATCACTCCATCAACTTAATTTGAGATGGGTAACTAGCAACCATTTCAAATTTGAGCATGTTTCATCCACTAGATTTTGAAATTTGGCATGAATTTGATGTAGGGGCTCTCTTGTTCCATTTTAGAGGGGATTTCTTGTCAAATTTCAATGTAGAAAGGAAGAATCACTCCATCAACTTAATTTGAGGTGGGTAACTAGCAACCATTTCAAATTTGAGCATGTTTCATCCACTAGATTTTGAAATTTGGCATGAATTTGATGTAGGGGCTCTCTTGTTCCATTTTAGAGGGGATTTCTTGTCAAATTTCAATGTAGAAAGTGGGATTTCTTTGAAGAATTACTCCATCAACTTAATTTGAGATGGGTAACTAGCAACCATTTCAAATTTGAGCATGTTTCATCCACTAGATTTTGAAATTTGGCATGAATTTGATGTAGGGGCTCTCTTGTTCCATTTTAGAGGGGATTTGTTGCCAACCTTCAATGTACAAATTGGGATTTCTTTGAAGAATCACTCCATCAACTTAATTTGAGATGGGTAACTAGCAACCATTTCAAATTTGAGCATGTTTCATCCACTAGATTTTGAAATTTGGCATGAATTTGATGTAGGGGCTCTCTTGTTCCATTTTAGAGGGGATTTGTTGCCAACCTTCAATGTACAAATTGGGATTTCTTTGAAGAATCACTCCATCAACTTAATTTGAGGTGGGTAACTAGCAACCATTTCAAATTTGAGCATGTTTCATCCACTAGATTTTGAAATTTGGCATGAATTTGATGTAGGGGCTCTCTTGTTCCATTTTAGAGGGGATTTGTTGCCAACCTTCAATGTACAAATTGGGATTTCTTTGAAGAATCACTCCATCAACTTAATTTGAGGTGGGTAACTAGCAACCATTTCAAATTTGAGCATGTTTCATCCACTAGATTTTGAAATTTGGCATGAATTTTAGATGGACAACGATCGAGGCTGGATGTGCAGGCCAGCGGCCAAAAGAGATGTCATATATATCAACGGCGTTGATTCATTTGTGAAGGTTGCGAAGGCTTACATCAACATGAGTGATGGATATGTGTATTGTCCATGCTATGACTGCAAAAACCAGAAACAGTTTCGTAACGTCGAGCAGATCCGGTATCATTTGTTGTCTAGGGGGTTCGTGTCAAACTACAAGATTTGGAATAAGCATGGTGAGGAAGGTGAGAATGAAACCACGCAGCAAACTACCCGAGAGAAGATAAGGGAAACAGTACACCATCAGGCCACACAGGCAGTGGAACTTGAAAATGAGCCAGAATCGGTCGAACAAACATATATGGAAAACATCGGTGAAACCTTCGCCGAGACATTAGCTGCGGATGATGTGGTTGATGGTCTCGACCAGATGATACGTGATGCGGAGCCAGAATGCTTGGATGCAAAGAATCTGAAAAAGCTCGAGCAGATGAGAAAGGATGCAAAGACTCCGTTGTACAGTGGTTGTAGCATGTCGAAACTTGAAGCTGACCTCTTGCTACTGGAGATGAAGGCAACAAATGGTGTGTCAGACACGGGCTTTGACAATTTGCTGAATATTCTGGAGAAGATGCTTCCCAGCCCTAATGGATTGCCGAAGAACAATACCAGGCAAAGCAAATGATATGTCCGATTGGGCTAGAAGTACAAAAAATACATGCATGCCCAAATGATTGCATCTTATATCGTGGTGACTATAAAGAATTAGATGCATGCCCAGTGTGTGAAGCTTCTAGGTACAAGTCTGTATCAGCTATACATATGACATGTGATCGAAATAAAAGACCACCCGCCAAAGTCGTCTGGTACTTTCCCGTGATTCCTCGATTGAAGCGTTTATTTGCAAACCCAAAGACAGCAAAGCTTATGCGTTGGCATGAAGAAGAGCGTCTGAATGATGGAAAGCTTAGACATCCGGCTGACGGTTCACAGTGGAGGGCTATCAATTATCATTTCAAGAAGAAATTTGCCAGTGAAATAAGGAACGTAAGGTTCGGATTGAGTACTGATGGTATGAATCCTTTCAACATGGTTAGCAGCAAACATAGCACCTGGCCTGTCACTCTTTGCATATACAACCTTCCGCCTTGGCTTTGTATGAAGCGGACGTATATTATGATGCCTTTGCTGATCGAAGGGCCAAAGCAGCCATTAAATGAAATCGATGTGTACCTGGAGCCACTGGTGGATGATCTTGTGACTTTGTGGGACCATGGTGTCAATGTTTGGGATGAGTACAAGAGAGAACACTTCAAGTTGAAAGCATTGTTATTCGTAACAATCACGGACCTCCCCGGCCTTGGTACTGTATCTGGCCAGGCTACAAAGGGCTATAATGGTTGTGTGGTTTGCGTCGACGAGACCGACGCTAGATGGTTAAATAATAGCAAGAAGTTGGTCTACATGGGCCATCATAGGTTCCTTCGCAGAGATCACCCATATCGGCGGAACAAGAAATCATTTGATGGGACAACCGAGGAGCGCTCGGCTCCGAGTTATCGCGATGGACACGAGATCTTTAAAATAGTCAGCAAACTTGATGTGGTATTTGGAATGGGAAAAGGAAGTGTACCCGCACCAGCAGGCGCTTTATGGAAAAAGAAGTCTATATTCTTTAGACTTCAATATTGGGAATTCCTTACTATTCGCCACGCACTCGATGGCATGCATCTAACTAAAAATGTGACTGAGAGCACCCTTGGAACATTAATGGCCATGAAAAAAAAGGGAAAGGACTCACAGGAAGTCCGTCAAGACCTACAAGAATGGGGTGTCAGGCCTGAACTACATCCTATCATACAGCCTGATGAGAAAAAGAAGCTTCCAGTTGCTTCATGGACAGTGACTAAAGACGAGAAAAAGAAGATCTGTAAATTCTTTCATGAGTTGAAAGTGCCCACCGGATACTCGGCCAACATCAGGAGGCTGGTCAACATACAGGAGTCAAAATTCAACATGAGTTGCATGAAGGCCCACGACTGCCACGTTATCATGACACAACTTCTCCCTGTTGCGTTAAGGGGTGTGCTGCCACCGAAGGTGAGGGATCCCCTCATAAAGTTGTGCTCTTTCTTCAATGCTATATCACACAAAGTCATAGATCCAACAACGCTAGACAAGCTTCAAGAAGACCTAATCCATACTATAAACAGGCTCGAGATGCATTTTCCACCGACATTTTTTGATATGTCAGAGCATCTGCTTATTCACCTTGTTGCTCAGATAAAATCAATTGGTCCAATGTTCCTGCATAACATGTTTCCTTTCGAGAGGTTAAACAGTGTGCTTAGGAAGTATGTTAGAAACAGATTCAGACCGGAGGCTAGCATGGCAAATGGTTGGGAGACTGAGGAGGCAATTGAGTTCTGCACATACTATTTGGATCTGCCAAGAGTCGGTGTGCCTTTATCACGCCACGAGGGAAGGCTGGTTGGGAGGGGGACGATCGGCCGTCATTCGAGCAGGATCGATGACCTTGATGCTTTTACGCAAGCACATTACACTGTTCTACAGCAAGCATCTGTAGTTTCGCCATATATTGAAATGCATATGCGAGAGCTACAGAACCAGAACAGAGCCAAACAACAAAAGTGGATCATGAAAAAACATAGAGAATGCTTTGGTGACTGGTTAAGATTGAAATTAACTGTTGGTACAACTGGTTCTCGTGAGCTAGATTTGTTGGTTATGGGACCATCAAGTACGTTGACAAAATTTCAAGGATATGACATAAATGCGTACTCATTCTACACAACAAAGCAAGATGAAAAAAGTGTCAACCAGAACAGTGGTGTTCGTATCGATGCTTATGACAACAATCAACACTTGCAGACATACTACGGGACCATTGAAGAGATCTGGGAGCTAGATTACGGGCCCAACTTAAAGATACCTCTTTTCCGGTGCAAGTGGGTGAATCAAGTGGCAGTCTTCGAGGACAAGTATGGTATGACTGTCGTCGATCTTAAGAAGACAGGCTACAGAGACGAACCATTCGTTTGGGCGAAAGATGTAGTGCAAGTCTTCTATGCAAAGGACCTCGCTAATGATGGAAAACACGTTGTTCTTCAAGGAAAAAGGAAGATCGTCGGTGTTGAAGACACAACCGAGGAAGAAGGGAACGACTTCAACGACATGCCTCCTCTCGGGCCTGATGTCGACCTACCTGTGTTTGAAGAGAAAGATGATGAGCCAGCTTACGTCCGACGTGATCATGACGAGGCCGTCATCGTTAGTTGAATAATGCATAGTTATGTAATAATTAGAGTTAATTGCAGTACTTTTACCTTATTTTGGTATTTAAGAGTTAATTGCACTACTTATACTTTATTTATATATTTAGAGATAATTGCACTACTATTCTTTAAGTATTTAGAGTTAATTGCACTAATTTTCCATGCCTTTTGCTTTAATTTTATTGTGTGCAAAATATTATAAAATATTTCTAATATTCATCTCAACCGGATTTTATTAAAAACCGGCTGTGAAAACACTCTTCACAGCCGGTTTTTATTAAAAACCGGCTGTGATGCATCACAGTGTTCACAGCCGGTTTTTATTAAAAACCGGCTGTGAAGAGTGTTTTCACAGCCGGTTTTTAATAAAAACCGGCTGTGATGTGGCACACAGCCCGAGGCAAAACCGCCAAGTACTTATTGCTTGTGTCTGCTCGCAAGCTCACGCCCGAGCTCATTCTCTCGCTCTCTCGCTCTGCTAGCTCTCTCGCTCGTTGGCTCGCTCTCTCGCTCATTTGCTCTGCTAGCTCTCTCGATCGCTCTCTGCTGCCTGCTCGCGAGCACCACCGTCACCCGGTCGACAAACAAAGCTTAGGTATATATATACATCTTCTCTCTTGCGTTTTTTTTTCATTTGTATTTTGTACGTAGTTTTCTTTCGATACAAAGTGCAAAGCTCAGGTATTTAAGTTGCTATAGCTAAATGTTTTCTTCCGTTAAATAGGAAAATATATATAATGCCGAGACAGCGTGCAAGATCAAGTCGTGGTAGACTGTATCCGCCGCACCCAGCTATGTTTTCGGGAGGTCTCACTGCACCACCACCAAACCCTCCAGGACCGGTATTTGAAGGGTTCATTCCGATTGTGCCTGAAATCCGTAGGGATTTGGTAAGACTGGTATAATGTAATTTTTTATGATTAAATTATATGATTATTATGTTATCGTATTGATTCTTAACTAATTTTGAAATCAGGCGATTAATGCACTTGAATGGTTCAAAACTATAGTAACTAACATAAGTGGCTCTTGTTCTATGGTGATAAGAGAGAGAAGTGGTATAAATCGTGGGAGATATACTGTTTCTCTTTCAATCCAAGCCAGTGCTTTGCGCGACCCAAATCCTAGTGAAAATGTTATTTTTCACGTGCATTCTGGACCCTACCATCAAGAATTTGTTGCCGCACGTGATGCTGTGAGAAAAGCCCTGGTACAAGTGCAAAGTCATACAAGACATTACTTTCCGGACTACAGTTTCTTCAAGCTCAAAGCACTAGAGATGAATGAGACAGACGTGACACAGATGCCTAAAAGGATTTCCCCTGCTTATGAATCGGAATACGTAAGTTAACTCTGATGCATATGTTATTTTTTCCTTAATTTTTTACTAAAATGTCAAATTTAACTCTTAATTTTATATGTTTAACGTATAGGATGACTTGTATAATGGATTCCTGCACACAGAGAATGGTCTAAGAGAAGTGTTGCATCACATCCTACCACAGTTGGGCTACTCATTCATGCCGCCACATTCTTATCGAGTAAATGGTGGTTTTCAAGCATTTGTAACCTTGACTTCACCAGAAGTCCCTTCGATGACAATATATGGTGAGACATTGGATGCGAATTATAAGGCAAAGGATAGTGCATTAATATATGCACTAGATTATGTGGATCGTTATCTTAATATAAACATTATTGATGTAAACTATTCTACTTATCTCATGAGGGTTTGTGGCGTGCAGGGGTAGATAGACTACTGTATTATGGTGTTGTAAGGACTTAGTAATGCGTGTTGTGCTATCAGTGTGATATTGTAAGAAAACCGGTTGTGATATTGTGTTATGGTTTTGTAATAATTTAATAATGTGCGTGATTGTGTAAGACTTGAATTGTGTATGATGTAAGATTTGAATAAAGTGTATGATGTAAGATTTGAAATTAGAGATTCAAATTTTTGCACTACATCAAAACTAGCGACCGTTACTAAAGCAATAGACGTGTCTCGTTATTCCAATGTGTATTTCGCACACACTCAAACATTTTCGAAATTGTTCATACAGTATACATATTTTTAATATGTGATATACACTAAGTTTAGCCTAGTGCAGGAGTCTCAAATTTTTTCGAGACTTATTCTATTTTCTATGAATTAAATGATTTTTCGGCTGTTAAAATGGAAAAATATATCACAAACGGTTTTTGTTTAAAACCGGCTGTGATTGTGTATGATGTAAGATTTGAATAAAGTGTATGATGTAAGATTTGAAATTAGAGATTCAAATTTTTGCACTACATCAAAACTAGCGACCGTTACTAAAGCAATAGACGTGTCTCGTTGTCGGTGATATTATCTCCGGCAGTCTTCCACGGGGTAGCCCACGGAAGTGATTTGTAATGTAGGGAAGATCGCAAAGATCGGAAGCAAGATGGTTAGGATGGACAGACACAAGGGTTTATACAGGTTCGGGCCGTCGACTCGACGTAATACCCTACGTCCTGTTTGGGGTGTTGTATTGCTTGTTGAGATGTGGTGTCTAGTTCTCCGATGTATTCAGATGTGGTTCGAGTTGTTTTGGAGGGGGTCCCTGCCCGCCTTATATATCGGGGGGCAGGGTTACAAGTCGGTTTGTATCCGATCCTATCTCTAAGAATCCTTTCCTTCTTTACAATAATTCCTATTCCAACTAGGATTTCTCCTTCCAGATCCTTCCTCCGTGCGCCGACTTGTCCCACACGTCTTCAGGTCCAGAACGGTGAGATGGGCCGCCCCCCTTTTGGTGGGCTGCCAGGCTTGCTCGTGAGGTACCCTGGTACTATATCCCCCACAGTAGCCCCCGAGCACTTCTTGGCCGATCGTTGGCTGTAATTGTTCTATCTTTTCTTGCATGATTCGAGTGCTCCAAGTTATCAAAGATCTCATCCGAGTGGTTTCAAGGAAGATCCGAGTGGTTTCAAGGAAGATCCGAGTGGTTTCTCAGACGTTCCTGAAAATAATTCTCCAATTACAGTCAAAATGAGGGGAAGGAGTGCTCTTTTTTCACGACGCGACAGCGAAGTGAATACACTTAGCCCCCGGGCTTTGGGCAATTTTAGTATGAAATTGGCCAAAGGTCTTCCACTTTTATCCATCTGTATCTTGATTTCAATGGTGTGCACCTCCAGGTGCACCCATTGGGTGTAGCCCCCGAGCCTTGAGTAGAATAGAATATTCTGGTCGAGGGTCAAAGATAAATATTATGAATCTCTTTTTGAACTGATCCATCAATGGTGTGCACCTCCAGGTGCACCCATTGGGTGTAGCCCCCGAGTCTTGTTACGACTCAGCATGATCGTGTCAAGACTCTGAAAGCTATGAATTCCGACTGGTTTTTCAGCCCCCATGCCTCTGGACATGGATTTTAGATAATCTTTTCCTTCAAGGCTTTTTTATTTCCCTTTATAAGGATTTTGTCCTCAAGTTCTCTGAACTCGGCATGACTTCGAGTCGTGTCCCACGACTCAGCTTGACCATATGGTAAGCCATCTTCTCACAAGACTTATACTGTCAC
>CM027123.1:38287671-38455024 GCA_015476505.1 Urochloa ruziziensis | reverse complement strand
AGTCATCAACAACGTCCTTGGACAGGACATTGGCGATAGGCTCGACTTCAAGGAGCAGTCTGCTTACATCATCTTCGGAGGTGCCAGCAGCGTATCCGCGGCCGAGTGGCTCCAGGTCCGATGCTGGGAACAGAGATTTGAGCACCGCCAGGACATGACCGCAGCTGGCCTGGCTGATGGAGCAAAGCTGTCGCCGGAAGAAGCGTGGAAGCGCCCGAACGCGGTCGAGGATAGAAGCCGAAGATGATGATGCCTCCGGCTCGATCTCCTCCGCCACCACTCGGACAGCGTCTTCCAGCGCGATCTTCTCGGACCGCAGTGCCTCCGCCTCGCCTTGCAGCCGAGCCACCTTGGCAGTGAGCTCTGAAAATTGGGACATAATCCGATACCGGTAATCTACAGAAAGTTAGATCTGGATAATATATCCACGTCTGACAGGAAAACAAACAGGGAATAACATACCTCTGAGCTCGTGCACGGCCTGGGCTTCGTTGAGTCTAGCCTGCTCCACCTCTCCGCGAAGATCGTGAGTGGTGCGTTGGGCTTCCTCCAACTCGGCCTGGTGTTGGGTCGCAGCAGCTTCGAGTTCAGCCACTCGGGCCACCAAGGAGTCGGCCCTAGCGACTGCAGAAGAAAGTTCTTGAATCATCGAGGATTTTGCCTCGGCATCAGCAGCTAAGTCCTGCAAAGAAAAAGTCAGATGACAAAACAAATAGGTGTACCACTCGGTACTCAATCTCAACAAGAAAAGAGGCTCAGGAAATACCTTGGCTATTTGGCCCATACGAAGTTGGAGTGATATGAACTCCGCCAGAGGAGTCATGGGAGCACCACCACCTGGAGCGCCGACCACCGCAGGAGCGACTTCGACCCCCGCAGCCTGGGGCTCCTCCATCGCAGCAGTCTGTTCAACCACAGGAGCAGGCTGGGGGCTGCCCTGAGGAATTGGCAGTGGGGTCGGCGACGCTGGTGCAGGACTCGGCGGAGGCGGGATTAGTGCTCGCAGCGACTCTGGTGGCGAACCCACAGGCTGATCGCTGAGAAGATCAGCTGAGTGGGTCGACACCTCTGGCATTTGGATTGGTGGGATCTCTGTCTCAACGACCGACTGAGGCGCAGGACCCGCAAAAGGGATCTCAGACGGCGTGCTACAAGATAAAGCACATATGGATTAATTACAGAAAAACATAAAGGACAATCAAAAGATGACAATGATACTTACAGAGTAGATACGCGCATTCTCGGGCGCTTCGTCTTCATTCGAGTCAGATGACTCGGAAAGGAGGAGTTGGCGACGGCTCGGCGCATCCCCAATCACGATCCCCACTGAAATCTTCCGCTTCTTCGGGACAGGGGCAGCCTTCCTACCACTCGGAGATAGCACGTCTGGAGTAGGTGAGGACGACAGAGTGATATCAGAGTCATGCAGGTCACTCTCACTTCCTCCGACTGCTTCTTCAACACCACCGGCTCTGCGCCGAGCCGGCTGATCCACTCCCTTTGGCATCTCAGGCAAAGGAGGGAGAGATACAAAGGCAGCTCGACCCTACAAAAGTTGGGTTCAGTTCTTTACTGAGATTACACCCAATGGGTGGAATTGAAAATATAAAACAGCAACAAACTGGTTAAATACCTCAGGGCGTGGGTTCGATAAGTTGTACGCCGGAGGACAATCAGTAGTCCGCAGAGAAGTCCCAGTCACAAAGAATTTGCCAAGCCGAGCTGCGGCTTGGCCCTTGTCAACACGCTCGGGGGCTTCACGCGTGTTGTCCCCCTCGGCGTAGTATTCATACGCCGGATGAGCCCGCTGCTTGAGGGGCTGGATCCGACGCAGCACGAAGTTGGCTGCCACTCCTACGGCAGACAACCCTCTGTCCTTCAACTGGGCTATGAGACCCAGCAATTCCCGAACCTCGTCCATCTCACTCTCCTTGGGAAGAGCAGTCCAGGACTGGGAGGGAACAGGACGTGAATCGATTTCAGGGGAAATGGCAGGCGAGTGGTTTCCTACGTAAAACCACTCGGACTGCCACCCCTTGTTGGAGGTAAGAAAAGGAATATCAAAATACTCCCGGGTTCGACCCTCGCGGAGTTGGAATCCGGCGCCTCCGACTACTCGCGGGCACTCGGTTCCAGGGTAAGGTTTCAACAGAAAAAGGTGAAGAAAAAGATTGAAGTGAGGCTCTATCCCAAGATAGGCCTCACAGAGGTTGATGAAGATGGCGATGTGAAGAATAGAGTTGGGATTCAGTGCGCAGAGACTGATCCCATAGAAATGCAGCAGCCCGCGGAGGAAAGAATGCGCGGGCACGCCAAAGCCGCGCAGAAAGAAAGACTCGAACACCACCAAATTAGAGTAATTTGGGGTGGGAAAAGACTCACCGGAGGCTGCGCGCCACTCGGCGGTTTGCTGGTCTGGGAGGATGCCGTCGATGACATGCTGCTCAAGACGCCTGGTGGTGGTGATGGACTCCCTCCACTCGGCGGCGCGATCCACGGCGACTTCGATGGCGGCCTTGGCCTTGACCGACCGAGCCCTTCCCGGCGACCTCTCCTTCCGCTTCGGGGCTTCCCTCCTCTTCGGCGCCATAGCAACGAGCGGGGGCTGAAGATTGAGGATGGAAGTTGCGGGAATGGATCTAGGGTTTGCTCTTGCGCGTGGAGGAGAACTTGAGCGCTGGGAAGGCAAATGGCGAGTAAAGGAAGAAGATTGCGGCGGGGATGGCTTATAATGGAATGAACCGTTCCTCCCGCGCGCGGCGCGATGCGTGTCTCGAGAACTCAACCGACGCAGGCACGTCCCGTCGCTTTGAATTCAAAGGTGCGGTAAGGAGTCGCGATATCTCGCGATATTTTGCCTTTAGTAAGGCAACCGTTAGTTTCCTTAGGAAACAACGGACTTTACGGCATTAATGGGCCTAAATGGGCTGAAATATAGCACGACCTTTCGGTTCTATTACACTAACAAATTTGTGGGTTCCTGAGCTAGTGTTCAGGGGCAGAAACCACTCGGTCGTGAGGCTAAAATTAGTCGACGGCCAGACTTGCTTTTGCAATTAATATTGCAAACTTGCAATTGATTTTTACGTAAGGCATGCGATACTATCGCTAAATTCGCTCAGAAGTCTGGGTCAAGTGCTGACAAGTATAAATCTTGTGAGAAGGTGGCTTACCATATGGTCAAGCTGGGTCGTGGGACACGACTCGGGAGTCATGCCGAGTTCAAAGAACTTGAGAACAGAATCCTTAGAAAGGGGAAACAAAAAAGCCCCAGAAGGAGAAGATTATCCGAAATCCATGCCCAGAGGCATGGGGGCTGAAAAGTTCAGTCAGGATCCACGGCTTTCAGAGTCTTGACACGATCGTGCCGAGTCGAATCAAGACTCGGGGGCTACACCCAATGGGTGCACCTGGAGGTGCACACCATTGATGGATTAAGTTCAAAAAGAGATTCATAATATTTTATTTTTGACCCTCGACCAGAATATTCTATTCTGCTCAAGGCTCGAGGGCTACACCCAATGGGTGCACCTGGAGGTGCACACCATTAAAGATCAAGATATAGATGGAGAAAAGTTGAAGACCTTTGGCCAATTTCATACTAAAATTGCCCAAAGCCCGGGGGCTAAGTGTATTCACTTCGCTGTCGCATCATGAAAAAGAGCACTCCGTCCCCTCACTATGGCCATAATTGAAGAATTGTTTTCAGGAACGTCTGATCATGCACTCAGATCTTCCTCGAAACCATTCGGATCTTCTTCGAAATCACTCGGATGAGGTCTAGACAACTTGAGAGCGCTCGGATCATGCAAGAAAAGACAAATCAATTACAGCCAACGATCGGCCAAGAAGTGCTCGGGGGCTACTGTGGGGGATATAGTACCCGGGTACCTCACGAGCAAGCCTGGCAGCCCACCAAAAGGGGGCGGCCCAGCCCACTGTTCTGGACCTGATGATGTGCGAAACAAGTCGGCGCACGAAGGAAGGATCTGGAAGGAGAAGTTCTAGTTGGAATAGGAATTATTGTAAAAAGGAAAGGATTCTTAGAGATAGGATCGACTACAAACTGACTTGTAACCCTGCCCCCCGATATATAAGGCGGGCAGGGACCCCCTCCAAAACAACTCAACTCACCACATCTCAACTCATAGCGAAATCCACGCAATACAACACCCCAAAACAGGACATAGGGTATTACGTCGAGTCGACGGCCCGAACCTGTCTAAACCCCTGTGTCTGTCCAACCTAACCATCTTGCTTCCGATCTTTGCGATCTTCCCTGCAATACAAATCACTTCCGTGGGCTACCCCGTGGAAGACTGCCGGAGATAATATCACCGACAATGCCCGATTTTGCTGATCGGAAATCTTCTGTTGGGCTTCGGCGAGACGGATTTGATGACCTTCGATATAGGCTGCAGGGATTATGGCAGCTTGAACTTCACGAGAGAGATGAGACCTTAACTGATGAAGGATCGACCAAATCGGTTCAGCATCCTGAACCAGTATGGTGATGTTTTGCTCCAGCAGGATTTGCAAGTCTGATAACTTGTTTCGGACATCATCAGGAAGCGTCAGAGGAATGACATCGGATGTTTGGGTAGCAATTACCGATGGAGTTCCCTTGTCGACCGATTGAACTTCTTCTTCATCGAGAAGACCTCCGATTGGGAAATCGAAGAAGCTATTTTCGATTGAGTCCTGTGCCTGAAAATAGAGACTTTATTAGAACAAGCAAAAGAGAATGGAATCGACAAGAAAATGATAAATAACCTGTTTCAGATTGACCTCATCAAATCGTGTGGGCTGCTGTGATGTTGGAATCGGAGCTTGTTCCAACTGGAGCCGTCCTTCAGTGATGTTGATACCTTTTGAAGTACCAGCCGATTCGTGCTAAAATAGAAGAAGTATTAGAATGTTCAAATTAATTTATATGAATGAACGTAAAAGAGAAATACCTGAGTTCTTGGTGGATTGGTTACTTCTTGATTGGAGGGTTCGATCTCTGGCTGAGGGATTTCTTCCTCTATTTGCGTTTGGAGCTGATTGATTTCCCCTTCAGTAGAGTCAATCGGAGGACTTTGAATCGGGTTTCCTGTGGAATATGGTAAGTTAGAATCGGATGTTCAATGATAAATCAAGGAAAAGACTGATATTACCGATTGGATTGTTGGAGGCTGATGAAGCTGGAGATTCTTGCTGAGAGGCATGGTCTGATCTTGGAGGGATTTCGGGAGCTTGTTCTGGAGAAAATAGGTTGAAGTTGAAATAAGAAAGGCAAATTGTAAGATAAAGTCAGAATGAAAGTAGGTTATACCAGGAATCAGTGAAAGATGGGGCATGTTCTCTTGGATTGCGCCCGCAAGCAGGTCGGCTGCTGTTGTAGCATCGACTACCACAAGTCTGGGTCTTTTCGAAGTTTTCTTTGAAGTGGTGACAGTCTTGCGTTTTACCGATTTTCCCTTGTAAATATCATCTGCCGATGGAGCGTCATAACCGATATGGGGGTTATCCGTCGGAGGAGCATAATGGATTGGCCGTCCACTTTTACTTGTGGTCGGGGGAGTGATTTCCTTTTCCTATGCATAAAGAGAAAAGTTAAAAGAAAATACTAAGAATAATGAAGGATAAAGATTTTGAGTTGAGATTCTATGGTTACCTTCGGATCGGTCGCGAAGTTCAGATCAAACACTTGGCAGTATGATGAAGCCGATTTGCAGAAGATATGTTGTGACCATTCGGTCCACCAATTCTTGAAAGATGGTATGGTAATTGAAGTGATGCCTGCTAGTTTCCAAGCATTTAAATCGGACATGTCCAGATCGGCAACTCGATCCAAAAGACAGCAGAAAGCTAAACCGTTCTCGACTGAGTCCCGATACTTGATCAGATCGGAAAAGTATAGTTTGATCGGTGCTTGAACAAAGCCTAGTTGCCATGCTACCACAGAAGGATAGTAAAACTCATAAGAATGTTCGTCGCATGCAACATGGAGTATGTTGGGGCGAATTATTTCTTTGAGAATGGACCTCATGTTCTCATCTGATAATATCGAATCGAGTTGAAAGGTGGTTGGATTCTCGAAAGTATTGTTGGGTCTTCATAAGGGAACCAAATCAAGGCAGATTTGCTGAGTCCATTGTAAAAGCATTTGAAATAAATTGCCAACCGATTTGGGGAAAATCGGTCGCCCTCAAAGGTTGCAGCGGCTTCTCCGAAGGATGTACATCTGCGGAGTATAATCTTGGCTCCTTCTGCTTGATCCAATGGGAACTCTTGTTTAAAAATGTTGACTTTCCAAGCTCGCTGCATGTGCAAATTTAGCCACAGATTTATGAACCACCAAGGACCTCCGAGGCAAGAAAACAGTTCACCTTTCCTCAATCGGATTGATACTTCATGTAACAAGTGATAGACCGATCCGAGGAAGTATTTCCCCAATGGGAAGTGATTCCCTGATGCCAAGTATTCCGCTATCTTTAGATACTTGAGAGAAGGGGCGAAGGATTTTCCGCAAAAAATAAACTTTTCTAACCACATAAGAAGAAAAGCGGAATATTCCTTGTGATCGATGACACCATCGCTCTTGGAATAAGCAGCAATATATTCTTTCCAACCCATCCTTGCTACTTTGATCTTGTGATAAGACCTGGCTAACTGTCTGGTCAGGCTGCTGAAGTGACATTGAGTCCTGTCAGCATGACTACATCAAGTAGAGAAGGTGACATCGGACCGTGGCCAAACAGGAAGGCATTCAGGGCATCAGACCAAAAGTGGGAAGCAGCCATCAGAAGTGGTTCGTTTTTCTTTATGTCCGATAGAGACAAGGTGAGGCATTGACCGATTGCATAGGTATCCCAATCGGCGCGTTTGCTACTCATCCGGTGATAACAGTTCTTCCATCTTGCAATCACGGTCGGCCAAGATTGGAAGGTGTCTTTCCATGCAGAGGAAGGATCAGACAGGCTCTTGAAGGGGAGGCGATTGGTTTCTTGGTTGATAAAATCGGTGGGGTCATCACTGCCAATCGGACCTAAGATGAAAAGGCCTGGGGATTCTAGGATTGGGATGGTGATTTCATTCGTGGGTTTCTAAAAAGAAAATGGAAAAGGCGAGTTTAGATCTATAAAATCTACAGATACCTCGAGGAAAACAAAGAACAGTAAAGGAAAAGTAGGGTGAGATTGGAAGCATCTTTACCTGGGGAGCAGATGAACTAGACGCCATTTCGATCTACGGCAGAATTGAGCTTGAAGGACTCGAGGAGGCGGGTCTTGGAAAATCGCTGGGTGATGTCGCCGAAAAGGTTCGCCGGAAGGTCTTCGCGTGAGGAAGAAGAGCAATGGCTAGATTTGATGGATGACAGGAGGAAGACGGCGGCCGAGGGGTGGCCTTATATTTATAGTCTTGCCCTGAGGGGTAAGAGTGGGATTTCGCGTGGTAGAAATCAGGGTTTTCCCTCCGGATGGTAGTAGATCAAAAAGGCAGGAATTTCGGGACAGTATGTGCATCTTATCCCGAAACTGGGGGGCATGTGTTGACGCCGTTTTTCGACACGTCTCAGGTCCGACGTCAAAAGAGGAAGAGGAAGAGGCCTTGAATCGGAATCGGATGTTGGGATTTAGGATCAGAATCGGAGCAAGTGAGATCGGGAGATGTCCGATTCGGATGATGAAAGAGTTGGCTTCCTCGTGGGCTTACTTGGGCCAGTGATTGGGCCGTTTCATGTATCTTTAGATTAATAAGTCTTTTAGTTCGTTACAGATAGTAATCTTTAGAGAGTTTCTTTCTTTTGCGTCAAGTTTGGTCATGTCGTAATCGATTAGGAGTTTTGTAATTCTAGGATATAAATATAAACCCTGAGGGTCGCGGAAAAGGTTCATCGCACAATCAATAAACAAACCCTTTCTTTCCAGTACCTTTACTTTTCTGTACCCGCGGCTTCGCCATCCTTTTTATTTTTCTTCACGAGTTCTTTCGAGTTCGTCGGGCTGCATCGCTTCGATCTCTGGCTTGCTTGTAAGTTCCGTGTTACCAAGTAATTTCTAGGCTTTAACCTCCGGGCGTATCGCTGAGGTTTCATCTAGATTTATTCAACAGTTATCGATATCTGCTAGATCTGCAAGTTTTATATCGATTCTTGTTGTTCTAGTTTCTATCACCAAGTTATCCAGCTTGAGATTGATTCTCGTCGGCTATTTATTTTGTTTATTAATATCATCATTACACAACCGACCAGATCTTTGTCAAGTGTTGCCATGGCCGTTCAGAGGATGGGGAATTGATCTGATCGGACAAATAAATCGCCATCTAGTAAGAATCATAAGTTCATTGTAGTTGCGACCGATTATTTCACCAAGTGGGTTGAAACTATTCCTTTAAAAAACGTTGCATTATTTAGGTTGCATTTAAGTAATTCTTTATATTTGCTCACGTTTGCAATCGGCTAATTCCAGCTATTTGTCTTTTTCTGTATCAGCTTAATTAAGCTGTTACATTTAAATTGGAGAGATTCGGCAATCCTGCCATTTCGATCTGATAATTTCACGTGTGTTCTTCCTTGTCAATCAACAGGTCAGATTGACTGGCATGCCCCGGCTCGATAAGGTTACACCTGCTTTTTGCATCATGATTTTTGCGTCAACACACGGCCTTTTACTTGGCCGAGCATCCCACTTTTGCCCATTACATTCCGGGCAATTTTCAGGTGTTGGCAGTTTAATTCATTCTTCCCAGCAATAAATGAAAAAGGGACACCTCCAATGAGTAGCATTACGCTCTCTTACTTCTTCTTCATGTCTAGCCCTTTCATTTTCCCTATTGAATTTATTAATTAATCCCTGGGAAGTAACACGCATTTCCTGAACCCTGGAATTCTCTGTCTCATCTGCTTTGCCTTTTCCTTTGAGATCGGTCATTGAGACTTGGACTTTAGGATCAACAGTTCCTTTCTTTTTAGCCGATTCAGCAGTCAACAGCTTTGTCTGCATAGATTCTTCTTTAGCCAATTCCACCACATTAACAGGGAACGGATGTTGATCAATTTTCATTAGCTTAGCAGGCTTTTTTGGAATTTCAAATTTGATCCTCCCCTGTTCAATAGCCGATTGCAACTGTTGACGAAATACTTTGCAATCGTTGGTGTTATGAGAAGTAGCATTATGGAACTTGCAGTACACCATCTTCTTCAATTCTTCCTCTGAGGGAATTCTATGATAAGCTGATAATTTCAATAATCCTTCCTTCAATAACATATCAAAGATCTTGTCGGCTTTTGTGACATCGAACCCAAACTTTTCCGGTTCTTGCTTAGCAAACGGAACTGAAATCGGTTTCTTATATTTGACCCACTCTGCCAAACCGATTTCATGACCCTCCTCTGTTTCAGAATCAGAAGAACAATCTACATAATTAACTCTCTTCTGATAAGTTCTTCTCTGTTCGTATGACCAATTCTCTTGCCCAACCATCCTCTGAACAATGTGACTCAAGCTTTCGAACTCTTGATACGCATATTTTTCTTTTAGATACGGTAAAAGTCACTCAAAAGCCAATTCAGCAAGCCGCTTGTCGGTCAACATTAGACTGTAACATTTATTTCGAACATCTCTGAATCGGGAAATATATGCAGTTACAGGCTCATCGTTCCTCTGCCTTAAGCTAGTCAAATCAGAAAGCTTCTTTTCATGAGTCATTGCAAAGAAATATTGATGAAACTGCCTTTCTAAATCAGACCACGTCACAATCGAGTTTGCAAGCAGCGTCATAAACCATGAGAAAGCCGATCCAGACAACGAGCTTGAGAACAATCGGACCCTCAACGCATCAACATTAGCAGCTTCACCACATTGCATCAAGAATCGGCTAACATGCTCAACAGTTGATACATCATCCTGACCAGTGAATTTTGTAAATTTAGGAATCCGATATCGGTGAGGGTACGGCAACATGTCATAATGAGCAGGATATGGAGGCCGGTACATGACATTCTGAACCCTAGGTTTTAAACCGAACGGATTCTGCATCACATCGGCTATCTGAGAAGACCAATCTATCGGAACTTGAGCCTGTTCCAATGACTGTGAAATTGATCGGGGACTTGGCTGAGCTGGTGGCTGTCCTCCCGATTGTTGCTCTCTAGGAACTGTTGGCACAAGTGTAGACGGAGGCTGATAATTCTGAATCGGCTAAGGAGCCGAATAAGACTGTTGGTTATTAGCAGTAGGATGTAACACCATCTGATTTGATTGCTGATTCGAACCTCCCTTTGGCATGGAATTTATTGGTACTTGTATCTGCTGTATAGTCCCACCATTATTATCAACCAAGGACCAAGTTATTCCATCATCATGCCTGATCCAAGCAATACCGTTTCGTGAGCAGCTGTTTCAGAAGACTTGGAATAAGAACCTGGCGCATACCAAATCCTATTTCTGGGTTGAATTTGCCAGTTTTCAGAGAACTCTTCGGTGCTGATGCTGAAGAAGAATATAAAGGTACACTTTTGGTCATCAGCTGACCAGATGAATTCATTACCATCCGACTCCCTATTGATGGCAAAGTCTGATTTGTTCCAGACGGCT
Organism: Urochloa ruziziensis; assembly: GCA_015476505.1. NCBI lineage: Eukaryota > Viridiplantae > Streptophyta > Magnoliopsida > Poales > Poaceae > Urochloa > Urochloa ruziziensis. The sequence continues at coordinate 38,444,441 of CM027123.1, read as the reverse complement.
GACTAGCCGATTGGTTCCGTGTCAATGGAGGAGTAACCGATGGAAATCCTGCAGATGTAGTCGGAGCCGATGTATTGGCAGTAGTAGAAGTACTTGGCATCGATGCATGAGCAGCTCTGAATGTATTTGGAGCCGATGCATAAGGAATCGTTGAAGTGCTTGGACCCGATGCATAGGCAGATGTAGAAGTACTTGGAGCAAACGGAAAAGATCCAAAAGGTGTAGCAGTAGGAGCTCCAAATGCCTGAGAACTACCATAGAACGGCGCATTAAACATATTTGTAGGAAGTGTGTACGTCGGCCCTCTGTATCCTAAATTCAGGTCTTCACGCAGGGATTTCAATACAGCATTATGCACCGTATTACTCATCACATCGGATTGATTAACAAATGCATGATGAACGGCCTCATTAATCATCTCTTGTAATTTTTCGGGCGCTTCAGCAATGGTGATCTCACGAGATCCAGGAAGTGGAGCTTTCTTGATGGCTTCTCCCCTCTTAGTAGCACTATAAGATTTCAGACAAGCCTTTTGATATTCAAGCTGATGCAAATCAAACTCCTTCTTCTGTTCCTCATTCAGATCATCGTGAAGTTTCCTCGTGTCCCACCGGGCGTGCCAAAAGTGTGTTGACGCAAAAATCAGGAGACGACAGATGCGCTAACACACGAAAAAAGGCGTAACCTTGTAGACAAGGGCGTGCCAGTCAATCTGACATGTTGATTGACATGGATGAGATCGGACGTTAAGAAACAGCAAAAAGCCGATTCTTCTCACAGTCAAAAATTGGATAGCAAGTAACTGATTCCGATATGCAGAGAAACAGCTAGAAAGTCGATTTCGATAATAAACCATCTGAAAGCCGATTGAAGCTAAGCAATAAAAGATAACTGTTAAAGTAATCTAATAAAGCTAAGAGAAGCATCACTTAGAACAGGTCTAATCAGCTATCAGGATGAACTTCGATATTAAGCTTTGATAGGAGCTGATTACAACATATTCTAAGCTGGATAAATGGTGATAAAAGCTTAAACGACAAGAAAACTTGAAGATCTAGCAGATATCGATAACTCTCAAATAAATCTAAACGAAGCAACAGCGATGCGCCCGATGCTAAAGCTTAGATATTACTCAGTAAACGCGGAACTTACGAGCAAGCCTTGGAGATCAGGATCGCTTTGACTTGCCCAGAAGAACTCGTGGAAAACGAAAAAATGGTGGCGAAGTCGCCGAAACTGGAAGTAAATTGCAAGTCGTAAAGGGTTTTGTTTGTATTGATGCGTATATCTTTCCCATGACCCCCAAGGCTTATATTTATACCCTGAAATTACAACTCCTAGCCGGTTACGACATACACATGACTTGACGCAAACGAAAGAAACTCCCTAACTCAAAACAGACTCGAACTCAACTACTAAAAGATACAATGAACGGCCCATCAACGGCCCAATTTAAGCCCAACAAGCACTCGATGCCATCTCCCGATTTCGGAACTCAGTCGCATTATCCGATTCAATCTTCATAGCATTGTCCGATTTGAGCCCCTTGGTATTATCCGATCCGATCTCCGATTCGAACTTCATCACATTGTCCGATTCTGATTCCAAGAAACTTCCTTCCTTTCCCTCTTGACGTCGGCTTTGACACGTGTCGAAAAACGGTGTCAACACGCATACCAATTATGAGAAAAATAGTATGTGCTCATCACTCATCAGATAAAAGGGTATCTCATCATAATGTGCCCATTTATATATTTAAAATTGATTAAGGAAACCATTTAATTTGTAGTATAACAAGTTATCATTATAAAGGAATAAAGTCACTGCGGTCAGAATCCATGCCATGATCCATGAACCTGGTTGTTGAATCATGGGTAGTTTTAGGAGAGGATGGGGAGTGGGAGGTCGACACTGCTATGATACCAAAAGTCTATGATCAGATTTGTATCTATTCTTTGTTGGGTTTGTTATGGCCTACCTATATAAAAGGCACTGTGTACTATTTTACTCGATTGCGCTGTACCTAACTCCAATGTATCCTCATCCTTAAGTCGGTCCATAACAATGTCATGGGGTTTTGGGGCATTGTTGTACTGCTACGTCAGTTACACTGCTAAAGTTGAAGTGAACATGTGGCTTCCTTTCCCTTTTTTTTTGCACTTCTATTAGTCTCAAACTAAGAAAACTGAAGTCATCATTCGTTATCATTGTGTTCCCAGTATTTTTGTTTCGATGAAACTTCTGTTATTTGAACGTATGTGAAGGACCGATTAGGCGACCAAAGGGGGGAGTGAATGGGAGCCGATAAAATTTCTTTCTCAAATCCGGCTTTTCCCAAATCAACACCAAGCCAACCAAACGATCTAGCCGAGATCATGTAGCTACTGAGAAGCTACTGACCCTAGGAACTAGATCAAAGCAGCGGAAAAAGAATCGAACAAATCGAGCACAAGACGTGGCCTCAACAGGAAGAGTTCAGCGAAAATTGCACGGGTCGTGTGATCCGACCGGACAAGAAAAATCGGTCAGAGTTGTAGCCTATGCTCCGACCATCACTGGGAGAAAACAACAGATCGAATCAGCGAAATTTGCATGGGTCGATTGATTTGACCGCACATGAAAAGAATCGGTCGGATTGATTGCTTATACTCCGACCGTTGTTGAGAGAAAACAACTGGTCGATTGATCCGACCTGTACAAGAGCCACCGATCAGATCAATAGGTCAACAGTCGAGTCACTGAACTCACTTTTCTCTCAGCGCGATCGGATCATCTGACCGTGAGTCGATCGGAGCATTCAATCGAAATACCGAGCTTCTACCAGAGAGTTTACACCGCCGGGCAGAGTGTTGGTCGATTGAACCGACCAAGCCAAGGGAGGTCGATCGGATCAATAGATCGACACAGAGTAAACTATCAACTCGAGATTGTAAGGCTGCGAAGTCCTAGAGGTCGATTGATCTGACCAAGCCAAGGAAAACCGACCGGATCAATAGATCGATGCAGCGAAAAGGTCAACTCGAGAATGGATCTCCAAAACGACTTGGAGTCTTGAGACAAGATTTTGGGTAGATGATATACACCTCAATGAGAGGCTATGCCCCAAAGATCTCGGCATCAAACCTCCTAGAACCCCTAGAATCACAGATCTCGTGAAGAACACACCCTCCTCGAGTTCATCCCAAAAACTTCAAATGCAAAGCGATTCCCGGCGTTTGGGGGGCAAGAGATCACCAGCAAAAGAGGCCCAAGGCACTCATACATGAATCCGCCAAAGAAATCCGAGAGAAAACGCCCAAGGAAGTGAAGAACGAAAATCCCCCAAAAATAGCTCCGAAAATAGCTCCAAAAATAGGAAAAAGAAAAGGAGCTCGTGGATTTAAATCATGGCACGAAATTGAACTTTGGATTACTTCACCATGTGCGGTTACAAGCCACTTGCTAGCACAAACAAAGCTAGAATGGCAAAAGGATCAAATCAAAGATCCCTCCTCTCTCTCCCTCTCAAACCCTAGAAAAGACCCTCTCACAAACAAAATGAGATGTCTACCACCTATCCTCTCCAAGGGATGGCTGCCCACAATAGCCACTCCTCATATATATAGGCGCCCTGCAAATGTCCAGAACGCCCTTACATGAAGCATACAACAAGATACCCCTTAGGGGAAAATTCGATATTTTCGCGAATCTTTTTCCGGCTGGGACACCTTCCACCGCAAGCTTGCTTCCCTCTGACGCAAACCTTACGGCCACACCGCGTGTCCTCCGGCCCAGGCTCCTTGACGCGCACGGCACCTCCTAATGGACCGTTTCTGCCATGCCAAGTCCTCAGGCTAGGTTTTGAGGCCCAAACCAAGGAACCGTCCTCCTGATGATTTTGTGGCCAAATCACCAAACCCCGCGTACAAGCTTCGGTTGTTAGCCGCCACCTTGCACCGGCTTCACATCCGCGTACGAGCTTCGGTTGTGAGCCGCTACCTCGCACCGGAACCACGTCCCCTCGCTCGTTCTTGCCACCATGTGAACCGCACTTGATCCATCTGGCCATCGGGTCCCTCGAACCAAGCCTACTTGTCTCTCCGCTCCTCGGAGGCCGCCATGGCTAAGACATTTCGCGCCTGTTCTTCACCTGCACCAATGCAACCAAGCCGCATTCTACACCGGCAATACTTGAGCCAAGGGAAACGTCAGTCCACACCACGTTGTCAATCACTCATCACACCAGGAAGCGACCATCCACCGGTCCTCGGACACACTGGGTCCTCAATCTCCCCCTTGATGAGTGCATTGACAACACACACATAGTAACCAATGATATTAAAGAAAAAAGAAAAGAAATCAAAAAACAAACGCTCAAGCAAGTGACCAAAAGCAAGAATAGGCCAAATCAAAGTCACTCACAAGAGAAAACTCAGAAAATGCCGACCCTTCCATAGGAAGCGAAAAGGGCTCAACACCATCGGGAAAAGAGCAAAGCACAAAACACAAGCCAATTCACTTTTCAGAACACTCAAAGAACTCCCGCTACAAAGATGCAACTCCCCCTGAACAAGTGAACTTGTGCGTGCGAAAAAACACTCGAAAATGCTCAAACTCTCACAAAACTTTCAAAATCTTTTTCAGAAATTCTCCAGAAATTCTCCCCCTTTCCAAATGCTCTAGAAATTCTCCCCCTTGTTGACAATGCACAAATCAAGGCCAAAATGCAAACGATACAACTACACACTCCCCCTGAAATGTACAGTCAAAGTACAAACTCAAGGTTCAAAGATTCAAACACAAACTCCAAAGCTCCCCCTGGAATGTGCAACCAAAATGCAAATCCAAGGTTCAGGTTCAAACATCAAGCTCCCCAGGATATGCACAATCAAAGTGCCAACACAGCAAACTCACAAACTCATGCAATTCAAAAGTAATAAGCAAGGTCTTCCCCTTTTCAAATCAACTTGTGCAATTTTTCCAAAAGAAACAAGACAAAGATATCAATACATGTAGAACCACACTTGACACCAAATCAAAACATGAACTCCAAAGCATGAATGATATGATATATGGTGCAAGTGGAAAGCCAACCTAGCAAGCTTCACAAGTAGACAACAAAGCACTTGCAAGTGCTAAGAATGGCAAAGCACTCTAAGGAGTAAACAATATAGCTCAAAGGCGCACACAATCTCAAAGTGATGCTAAGTCACAAGCACCGGGAGCAAACCATTTTATCAAGTGTTCATCAATATGTAAAACATGTCACCACATGAGCAAGAACTAGTCATGGATAGCGCAAGCATGAATGGAAACTAGTTCTACGTCAAAACTCATACAAGGTAACCAATTCTCATCAAAAGCTCATTGTAAGCACCTTGAAAGCACCAAAGCCATGTCTTTTACATCATTTCTTTCAAAGCTCGTTGAGACCATGTGCCCACTTCTTTGGCAGACAACATGTAACAACATAAGCATTCAAGTTTTAGCATGGACAAAACAAAAGGAACTTGATTAGCAACTGATTATTTCATTTTGATGTTCATAAAAACTCAAGTTCACATATCATGCCTTTGCGGCATAAAGAAGCACTTGCTTCCCCTCGGATGCAAACGAGGCTAAACACTCACAATGAGAAAGTCTTTGACCCGATTGAAAAGAACATGGGTCCCAGACATGAGCTAAAACAAAGAACTATCATTCATACGAGAGCTACACAGTTCTAGTCAAAACCTCATGGGTGAATGGTGATAAAGATCATTAGTCAAGTTAATTTACACCATTCAGAAAACAAGCTAGCTCGACAGATTTTATGTCAAAGCATCAAAGTGAGACTAAGCTTGCACATCTCGCCACACATTCACAACTCAAAGTGCACGTCCACACAAAGCACAAAAAATGCTAAGGATATGCAGGTGAAGCTCAACTATACAATGCAATATGCTCATATGATACATGATGCAAATGCAACTCTAATAGAATGAGGACTCAGCTCAAAACCAAGAAAACACGTGAGGGTCGAACCAATCAAGAAAATCTCCATAGCCAATGAAGAACCGCTAAGGATCCCAATTGAATACCATAGGAAAGATACCAATTGAAGGATCAAAACATGATACCACTCGAAAAAGATGATTTCCAATTGAAAGCTCAAAATGTGATACCAAATAAAAGCTTAAAAGCGAATACCAATTCACCAAGCAAATCCTTGGTCCAACTCCCCCTCAAATAAAGCCGAGCTTCCCCTCAACGCCTAGCAAAAGAAAATTAGGAAAAGGTGTACAAAAAGTGAATGGAAATCTCCAACACAAAACAAAAGGAAGAGAAATCTAAAAGGAGAAAAATGCAACCCAAAGACAAGCAAGCCCAAATCAAGATAAACCACAACTCGTGCTACAAGAAGCAATGATGATACAAATGTGATGAATTAAAGCATTGCAACACGATATCGATTATATGAATAAGAACTCGGGCCAACGACATGTCAATAAGGTGCAAAGGATCTACACAAAGGACACCAACTACAAGGATACCAAATGAACAACATGCCATGAGCAATTTGAATCATATGGAAAACATGGCAAGGAGTTGATGTGGATCACACACTATCATACAAAGGTGACTAGTCCACCAAAATATATCACAAAACTAGCATGACAAGATATACAAGAAGATCATACATGCTAAGAAGAAAGGTGGCTAGCCTACCATGGTATATACACATCAAGCAACATACACAAGTAAGCAAAATAGTGTACAAGAGAGAAGCTCACTATACAAAGTGTACAAAGGCCACATCAGGGCCATCCAAAGAGTGTGGAGAACCGTCAAAGCTTGATCATGCAAAAGACCAAGAATAACCGAGCTCATGTTCTCCATCTCGTGTCCTCGTACCTACACATGAGAGGACCAACAAACCTGAATCTTGGATCCCGAAGGGTTAGCAGACATATACTTGGGAACACAAGACTTGGTCACACGGGTAAATGGTGTACTCAACTTATCGTGTGGGTTAGCATGATGCAAATGCCGGTTCGAATGAAAAGGTCTAGCAACACTCTTGGAACCATGCCTCAAAGTAGAAACTCGAGAAGAAGAACGAGTGCTACCACTAGCAAAAAGGCAATGATCCCTCGAGGTGTTTGAAGAAGAACCAGTAGAAGCACCATGAAAATCATGTCGTGGACCAACACGAGAAACACTAGAAACATGTCCACGATCACGAACTACCCCACTAGAAAAAGAGTCATAAAACCCATCAACAAAATGTGGCTTCTGACTCGGCAAACAAGTGTTCATGCCATGAGGTGGGCTATGAACAACCAAAGGCCTAGAAGCACGAACTCGCCGCATGCGTCTTGCACGCCTATAGCAAAAGCTCTCTTGATGCCCATCCTTGTCACAATAAGAGCAATGGTCCAAAGGCCTATCTGTAGGCACAATCTTCGAAGACAAATAACCATTCTCGTTCAAATGACAAGTCCCTTGGGACTTAGAGCAAGAAACACCCATATCTAACTTTGTCCCCAAATTAGGATCACACGTGCCATGGGAAAGGCTACGTGGCTTCCTAAAAGCTTTAGCGCACACACATCTCTCATGTTTGATACGACGAAAGCAAAACTCAACGATATGTCCATCTTTCTTACAGAAGGTGCAAAGGAACTTCGGTTTGGGAGCATGAGTTCCAAAAAAGTAAGAAGCACCCTTGCCACTTGAATTATCTTGGGCAACACCGGAAGAACCAACAAGCTTAGGAATAGCTATGGGAGAGCTATCCAAAGCACCAACACAAGCACTAACATCTAAAGACTCACGCTCAGCACAATAAGTCAACTCCGACTGAGAATAATCAATTTTGGAAGCACAAATGTCAGACTGACAAGAATCGCGAGAATCTGAAGACTTAGCGCAAAGACTCTTGCATCTAGTGAGCAAAGCATTATTTTCAAACTTGAGCCGCTCACAAGTACCACATGGAGCATTTTTCAAATTAGTCATCTCCTCCTCAATGCACTTGGCATATGTGGTATGCAAGAGATCATTTTCTTTCTCAAGGTTGGCACTCATCTCCTTGTGCTCAACCAACTTGGCGCTCATATCATCGCGCGTTTCTTTCAAAGCCAAAACTTCATTTTCCAATTCAATGCAAGATGTGCAAATGACACCACAAGAAGAAACATCACGATTCACATCGAGCAAAGTATCATGTGTATCCAAAGAAGTAAGGCAAACATCACCATCAAAAACCAAAGAGCAAGTGCTACAAGGCATGGACTTCATCTCACAAATTTCAGCCTTAGCATGCTCAAGTTCATCCAAACAAGTGGTGTGAGTCAATTTCAATTCTTTAATTTCAGCATGCAAAGACTCACAAGAAGCACATGGTAAAGAAAGAAGCACATGGTAAAGAAGCATTTGACTTCAACAAAGCAATCTCAGACTCCAAATCACAAATCTCATCTTGTAATTTTCTACCATCCTGAACATGCCATTCACCAAACTTAACACTTTTCTCCAATTTAATATGCAAGGCATCACAAGATTTGCATGAAGAAGAAGAAGCATTTGAATTATCAAGTTCAAACGTGTCAATTTTCAAGCTCAACTATGATCTCGCCATCAGCACAAAGGAGAGTGAACAAGCCAATTATACCTTGGGAGAGTTTACTTCTACTCATCTTGTGAAGCTTGCGTCGAAGATCGTCTTCTTGATGCACTTCTTCCAAAATACGCATAAACACCATCCCTTCATTAAGCTCATCACGCTTCTCTCCACCTGAGGACAGAGACACACAAGAAGAAGAGCTTGGTGCCATAGCTCAAAGCACAGGTTATGATTAGTCAAAAGCAAGCTCAAATCTCGAAAACCAAATCCGAAAGCAAAATCGCCTTTTCCCTTGTCGCCCCGTGGATCACAAAGCCAATAAAGGTGGAGTGATCCTTAACCGGCTCTGATACCAATTGAAGGACCGATTAGGCGACCAGAGAGGGGGGGGGGGAGTGAATGGGAGCCGATAAAATTTCTTTCTCAAATCCGGCTTTTCCCAAATCAACACCAAGCCAACCAAACGATCTAGCCGAGATCACGTAGCTACTGAGAAGCTACTGACCCTAGGAACTAGATCAAAGCAGCGGAAAAAGAATCGAACAAATCGAGCACAAGACGTGGCCTCAACCGGAAGAGTTCAGTGAAAATTGCACGGGTCGTTTGATCCGACCGGACAAGAAAAATCGGTCGGAGTTATAGCCTATGCTCCGACTGTCACTGGGAGAAAACAACAGATCGAATCAGCGAAATTTGCATGGGTCGATTGATCCGACCGCACATGAAAAGAATCGGTCGGATTGATCGCTTATGCTTCGACCGTTGTTGAGACAAAACAACCAGTCGATTGATCCGACCTGTACAAGAGCCACCGATCGGATCAATAGGTCAACTGTCGAGTCACTGAACTCACTTTTCTCTCAGCGCGATCGGATCATCCGACCGTGAGTCGATCGGAGCATTCAATCGAAACACCGAGCTTCGACCAGAGAGTTTACACCGCCGGGCAGAGTGTTGGTCGATTGATCCGACCAAGCCAAGGAAGGTCGACCGGATCAATAGATCGACACAAAGAAAACTGTCAACTCGAGATTGCAAGGCTGCGAAGTCCTAGCGGTCGATTGATCCGGCCAAGCCAAGGAAAACCGATCGGATCAATAGATCGACGCAGCGAAAAGGTCAACTCGAGAATGGATCTCCCAAACGACTTGGAGTCTTGAGACAATATTTTGGGTAGATGATATACACCTCAAGGAGAGGCTATGTCCCAAAGATCTCGGCCTCAAACCTCCTAGAACTCCTGGAATCACAGATCTCGTGAAGAACACACCCTCCTCGAGTTCATCCCAAAAACTTCAAATCCAAAGCGATTCCCGGCGTTTGGGGGCAAGAGATCACCAGCAAAAGAGGCCCAAGGCACTCATACGTGAATCCCTCAAAGAAATCCGAGAGAAAATGCCCAAGGAGGTGAAGAACGAAAATCCCGCAAAAATAGCTCTGAAAATAGCTTCGAAAATAGGAAAAAGAAAAGGAGCTCGTGGATTCAAATCATGGCACGAAATTGAACTTTGGATTACTTCACCATGTGCGGTTACAAGCCACTTGCTAGCACAAACAAAGCTAGAATGGCAAAAGGATCAAATCAAAGATCCCTCCTCTCTCTCCCTCTCAAACCCTAGAAAAGACCCTCTCACAAACAAATGAGATGTCTACCACCTATCCTCTCCAAGGGATGGCTGCCCACAATAGCCACTCCTCATATATATAGGCGCCCTGCAAATGTCCAGAACGCCCTTACATGAAGCATACAACATGATACCCCTTAGGGGCAAATTTGACATTTTTGCGAATCTTTTTCTGGCTGGGACACCTTCCACCGCAAGCTTGCTTCCCACCGACGCAAACCTTGCGGCCACGCCACGTGTCCTCCGGCCCAGGCTCCTTGACGCGCACGGCACCTCCTGATGGACCGTTTCCGCCATGCCAAGTCCTCGGGCTTGGTTTTGAGGCCCATACCAAGAAACCGTCCTCCTGATGATTTTGTGGCCAAATCACCAAACCCCGCGTACAAGCTTCGGTTGTTAGCCACCACCTTGCACCGGCTTCACGTCCGCGTACGAGCTTCGGTTGTGAGCCGCTACCTCGCACCGGAACCACGTCCCCTCGCTCGTTCTTGCCACCATGTGAACCGCACTTGATCCATCTGGCCATCGGGTCCCTCGAACCAAGCCTACTTGTCTCTCCGCTCCTCGAAGGCCGCCATGGCTAAGACCTTTCGCGCCTGTTCTTCACCTGCACCAATGCAACCAAGCCGCATTCTACACCTGCAATACTTGAGCCAAGGGAAACGTCAGTCCACACCACGTTGTCAATCACTCATCACACCAGGAAGCGACCATCCACCGGTCCTCGGACACACTGGGTCCTCAGTATGCCATATGTTCTATGGATGACATGCATAGTGAACATGTCTTGCTATATGTTCAGAATTTTTTGTACTTTATTCTTTATGTTCAGTTCTAAGTAGATTACTCTGTTTTTGTGGAAAGACAAAGAAAGCTGAGGACAAACCACAGGCCTAGTTGCCAATTCACGTTTCTCTTTGATGTAGCATGATCAACTAAGGGCAAATGTTTCCCATCATTTAATGAGAAAATTCTCTGCTCAGCCCAACTTCGAATGTCTGCTTCAAGTTTGTTTTATTTCCTCACTTGGAGGTGTGCATGCAATTGTGCTTGGTACTAATATACTATTGATGTATCTCATTTCATATGAGCACTATAAACAATTTTTTCCTAAAAAAAAGAAACTATAGCAGTCTTGATGTACTGTTTACAGCTCCATAGTCGATCTCACCGGGCCTGTTGTTGAGCTGTTGAAAGTTGCTGATTGTGTGTAACAGGAGCTGATTTTCAACAGCTGGGCAGGAAAATCTATTGGCATGATTGTTGGTTTGCCCAAAGGCCAGCCTTTCTTGAAAGCTCGCATCAGGTGTAAATTGTGATGGTTTCCCCCTGAGTTTTATCAAGTCTTCTGGGAAATAATCAAGGTGGACTTGATGGCTCTATTTGAGGAATTTCATAAGGGCTCCGTACCTTTACACAGCCCAAATTTTGGAACAATAATTCTACTGCCAAAGAGTAGTGAAGCACAACAAATTAAACAGTACAGACCTATTTGTTTGCTGAATGTTAGCTTCAAAATATTCACTAAAATATCTAAAGTAGCCCAAAGAATCATTAGACCTTCACAAACAGCCTTCTTACCAGGTAGAAATATCATGGAGGGGGCTATTATTATACATGAAACAATACATGAACTGCATACAAAGAAACAAAATGGTATTGTGTTTAAAATAGACTTTGAGAAAGCATATGACAAGGTGAAATGGGATTTCCTACAAGAAACTCTTAGAATGAAAGGGTTCTCACAAACATGGTGTAATTGGATTAATGCCTTTACGAAAGGTGGAAATGTTGGGATTAGAGTTAATGACTAGATGGGTCCGTTCTTTCAGACAAAGAAAGGTCTTAGACAAGGTGATCCATTGTCTCCCATACTATTTAATATAGTGGCAGACATGCTAGCGATCAGCATCTCAAGGGCAAAAAATGATGGACAAGTAAAAGGGGTGGTTCCACATTTAGTAGATGATGGTCTCTCGATTCTCCAGTATGCAGATGACACAGTGATTTTTATGGACCATGATATTGAGCAAGCTAAGAATATGAAGTTGTTATTATGCTTGTTTGAACAATTATCAGGTCTTAAAATAAAATTTCATAAGAGTGAAATCTTCTGCTTTGGACAAGCAAGGGAGCATGAGTCCACATACTCACATATTTTTGGTTGTAAACTAGGCTCCTACCCCTTTAGATATCCGGGCATTCCAATGCATTACCGAAAATTGAACAATAAGGACTGGCGAGCAATTGAAGAAAGAATTGGAAAAAGACTGAGTGAATGGAAAGGCAAAATGCTATCAGTTGGGGGGAGATTAGTGATGATTAACTCCATTTTGTCTAGTCTACCGATGTTTATGTTATCTTTTTTGAGGTCCCGAGGGGAGTCCTTGAAAAAATTGATCATTATAGGTCACGGTTTTTTTGGCAGTATGACCAACATAGAAAAAAATACAGGCTAGCAAAATGGGATGTATTATGTCAACCAAAGGACCAAGGAGGATTAGGAATCGTGAACCTAGATACACAAAACAAATGCCTACTGAGCAAGTGGCTTTTTAAACTTTGCAATGAAGATGGAATTTGGCAAGAATTATTAAGGAATAAATACCTTAAGAACAAATCATTGGGGCAAGTCTATAAGAAACTGGGAGATTCACAGTTTTGGATGGGATTGCTGGGAGTGAAAGATGAATTTATTAAATTGGGGACTTTCACAGTGCAATCAGGTACCCAAACTAGATTTTGGGAGGATACATGGTTGGGAAACCGGGCATTAAAATCCTAGTATCCTAACTTGTACAACATAGTTCGAAAAAAACATGCTACTGTGGCTGAGGTCTTTAGTGCTACACCTCTAAATATGTCTTTTAGAAGATCATTAGTGGGGTCCAAGCTATTAGAGTGGCACAACCTGGTGAGTCAGATTTTGGATGTCCACCTTATCGAAAATCAAAATATTTTTATTTGGTCCCTTAAAAAAAATGGGTTATTTACAGTGCAATCTATGTACAAACACCTAGTCAGTACTAGAGTTAAAGTCACACTGGAAATTTGGCAAATGAGATTACCACTAAAGATTAAGATCTTCTTGTGGTACTTAAAGAAAGGGGTTATATTAACAAAAGATAACCTAGTTAGGAGAAATTGGCATGGAGACAAATACTGCAGTTTTTGTAGTTCTGAGGAATCCATCAACCATCTCTTCTTTCACTGTCACTATGCCAAATTTCTATGGCGTGTTGTACACATAGTATTTGGTACACCTCCACCAACAAGTATGAGTGATATGTTCTCAGGTACAGGGGGGCATAAGCCAAATCTATTTTTATTGGCAGGGGCAACAGCTTTTTGTTGGGCGATATGGCTCACCGGAAATGAAGTGGTTTTTGACAAATGTAAACCAAAAACTTTCTTGCAGGTACTATTCAGAGGAACATACTGGCTCCGATTTTGGGCCAAGTTGCAGCGAAGTGAATGTGACCAAGAATTCGTCATCTCGGCATGTCGGACCCTGGAGACGACAGCATTGCGTTTCTTCACCTTAAATGGATGGTCTTTCAGTTTGAGAATTGGTTTTTGAATTGTTTTATTTGTCTAAAACTCTTTTGTGTGGGTGTAGCAGTATGCTACTACATGTAATAATTTTGGACTGATCCTTCTTATTGATGAGGTTGAAGCCGGAACTATTTCCATTATCTAAAAAAAGGTGTAAATTGTGATCACAGGTAACATGTTGTGGAATGTATTCGAACTGATCAATAGAATTGACTGCAGTAGATATACATATTTATAGCTGTTCATTGGACGTAGCAAATGGAGATGTGTGCTCTGAACCACTGATGGTGCAGCTCCAACAAGCAGAAGAGGTTGCTGATTCCGCTGCAGACTGATTTGCATGACCTTGACAGCGGCCAGGCTTGCTAGTGCCATCCGTGGCCTGCTGATGCCGGGCATGATGGAAGGACGGAGGGGCGCTAGCGTGCGCCATGCATCCGTGGCCTGCTGATGCCGGCCATGCTTGTCTTTAATCGAGCAGTTCATTCATCATAGTAAATGGAGACATGAAAAATTCTATTGATCTCGTGCATCTGCCTTCCAGTAAATTGGAAAGTTGAAACATTGTGTAGATTCCATTGAACCATTAAAGTTGACATACATATGAATAAAAATGTAACAAAGTCTTTTGGATGAAATAACATGGCATGGAAAAGCTGCAATGATACAAGTGTTCGGCCCCACTTATTCTGCACGTACACATGGTTAGAGTGGGTGATTCCATACCTAATGGGCTAATCATCTTGTCTGATCTGAGCACTGATCCTTCACCTCATTTCCTCACAAGCATATATATGGTTAGTCAATAAAGAGGAATGATCACATCGAGCCAAAACTCGTAGAATGACCCCATGATGGTTTGATTTCTCAAATGGAACACTGATGTAGCAATATATGAATTGTTTTTCATGTAATCCCGATCACATTTGGAGTTTAAACTAGACGGGAGAACATAGCCATCCGAATAAGATCATGAATGGGGAGCATATATATTGGTTTTCTGCGCTGTGGGCCTGTCAACACCTGTCATCAAGTAAAAACACTGATTATCAAAAGGACTATTCTCCAAAAGCGTAAAAAGAATTACAAATGGAACTGCAAGCAGTAGTTAGAGTGGTGGGCGTTTAGAATCAAGCACATGGAAATAGGTTATATAAGGTGCAACCCAAGTGCCCTATTATATTTTTGGGATCATAATCTATACTGCAACCAGGTGATATACGTACCATTGATTCCCTGTCGGCTGCACTATTTCATTCAACTTTGGGCAGCTTGCGATGTATAATGTATTTATGTTTGCAATTGCTCCCGGTCCACCAATTGACACGAGATCTTGACACTTAACAATCTTCAATCTCTGCACTGATTTGAGACTACCGTTCCAAAGGTCGCCTGAAATGGACACTATGCCGTGGCATGCCTGCACCGTTAGTGATTCAAGGGAGGTTAGATTCTCTAGGCAGCTAGGACACCAGGCAGAGAAATCCCCACCATTCGCTAAGTGGAGCTTGTTCAGGGACGGTGGAAACACAGTTCCACTCTGCCAGTTGAGACGTGGACACCGACAAATCTCCAAACCTTTCAGAAAAGAAAAACCCCCAAATCTTTCAGTGGCCAGGGACAGCAAGTCACAACACGCAATACTTTTTTTTTCCACCAAGGTCCATGCCCGAATTTCATTACCTTGATAACAAAATTACAATTGTAGCGGGATCACAGTTTTATCTAAAGAAGGAATGTTGCACATGCAAGAGAAACATCGCTTTCCTGCTCAGGCACAGAGGGCCTGATCGAGAGAACGGCACAAAACCGGAGTCATCAGCTACTACCCAACAAACTGCTAAGCTATTACAGCAAAAGAGATCGTTCGTCGAGGCACCGGTCAAACATGCACAGGCTTCTTCAGTAGTCTTCAGGGTCTCCCTGCTTCAGTTTTTAACGCAGGGCTTTCATTGTAGAAGTACCAGACCATTGTCATCTGGCGCCGCGTCCTGTGGGTGGAAGTGTAGCGCTGTTGCTTTCATCGCCTCCGCGCCAGCTTCCAGGGAGGTTTTGTCTTCGTTCTTCTGCAGACCTGCCCAATAGATGAGAAAAGAAGAAGCAGAACAGATGATTTCAGTAGGAGAGTTAAACTTCTTCTTATCAAAACATGCTATGTTTCTGGCATTCCAAATGGCCCAGCAGACTGCTGCTAGTCCAACAAAGTGAATTCTTTTTTGGTGTGGCATGTAGTTATTTGCCCATCGGCTAAACTGTTCAAAGGAATTTGGATGGCAGGGTGCTTGTATGACAAAAGCTAATACGCTCCACACATACTTGGCTAAGGAGCAGTCAAAAAACAGATGATGGATTGATTCATCATTAACACAAAAATTACATCTTTTATCACCTTTCCAATTTCTCCTTATTAAATTGTCTCTGGTTAGGATGGCATTTTGCTTGATCAGCCACATGAAAATTTTTATTTTTAGTGGTATTTTGGCTTTCCAGATCATTTTGTTTTGATCCTCCACTTCCTCCTGACACAAGTGAGAGTACATGGATTTGACTGAGAAAATCCCAGATTTTTCCCAGCGCCATTTTGGCGTATCTTTCTCTCTGGACAGGGGGCATGAATTAATCATGTCAGACAGCCTTCTCAGCTGAGTTTGTACAGTAGAGTCGAGCCATCTGCGAAAAGTCAGTCTCCATCTATTACTAGCCAGACCCGCAACGTTCTCTGATTGTTGGTTGCAAATTACAAAAAGATCATGGAATTTCTCCATCAGTGGAACAGGGCCACACCAGGGGTCCCTCCAAAAGTCAGTAATTTGGCCATTGCCAATTGCTACCACTCTTCCCTTCAAGTAATGTTCTTTGACCTTTAGCAGGTCATTCCACACAGGTGAATTATTTGCGCTATTTTTCAGATGTTGTAGACTCTTTCCCTTAATATATTTTCCTTTGACAATTGCTTGCCAGAGGCCTTCCCCCTTTTCAATTTTCCACCACCATTTACAGAGGAGGCTAATATTCATTTTCCTTAGGTTCTTCACCCCTAGCCCACCTTTTTCTTTTGGCAAGGTAACTTTGGTCCATTTGACCAAATAGTATTTCTTCTTGATACCACCACCCTGCCAGAAGAACCGTTTCCTAGTTCTATCTAGTCTTTTTAGGATAGTTTTTGGGAGAAGATACATAGACATGCAATATATTGGTATATTGCTGAGACAGGCATTAATCAGAGTAAGCCTTCCACCCATCGAGAGCGTGTTACTTTGCCAGCCCTCAAGTCGTTTTAGCAGTTTTTCATCCAGCATTATTCAATCTGATACATGCAGTCTTGCTCCCGACACTGGAACTCCAAGGTATTTTATTGGCCAGGCTCCCGTTGAGCAATTTAGCATATTTGAGTAGGCTAGAGATTTTTGTTCATCTTGAGAGACCATGATTACTTCGCTTTTGTCGAAATTGATTTTGAGTCCTGAAATCTTTTCATAGATGTACAGTAGGAGTTTCATATTTTGGGCAGACTCGTGGTCATCCTGTAGGCATAATATTGTATCGTCGGCATACTGTAGTATTGCTACCCCATTTGGGATATATTTAGGGATCAGACCTTTAATTAGGCCATTTTCTTGGGCTTTATGTATCATCTTTGCCAATGTGTCAGCTGCTAAGTTGAACAACAATGGGGATAGCGGATCCCCTTGGCGAACTCTCCTGCCACTTTTGAAATAATTCCCCATCGAATCATTAACTTTAACGCTTAAAGTACCACATGTGACTACATTTTGTATCCAGTTGCACCATTTTTCATGGAAACCTCTTTGTCTTAGACACTCAAACAGAAATTCCCAGCTTATTTTATCGTATGCTTTTTCAAAGTCTAATTTTAGGATTACTCCTTTTTTCTTAGCCTTTGAGGTATGGAGAATCTCATGCAGGCTGAGGACTCCATCCATAATATTTCTTTCTTTCAGGAATGCTGACTGGCATTTGCTAATTATCCTGCCCATAGATTCTTCAAATCTTAGCATTAAAGCTTTGGTTATGATCTTATAGCTTACATTCAGTAAGCAAATGGGTCTATACCTTTGAATGGTATTAGCATCCTTTCCTTTTGGGATTAGAGTAATTACCCCATAGCATAGTCTCCCAGTATCTAGTTTATGATCCTCAAATTCTTTCACCATGTCTAGGAGGTCTTGTTTAATAACATCCCAACATACTTGATAAAATTCTATTGGGAAATGATCTGGTCCAGGGGCAGTGTTCCTCTCCATGGAGAATACTGCCTCCTTGATTTCTTCTTCTGTGAATGGTTTTATTAGCTTCTCATTTTCCTCACTATTTACTTTTTCCTCTTGTTTCCAGCATTCTGGGTCCAGTTTGAAACCCGAGCTCCCGGCTGATCCAAATAATTCTTTGTAGTAATTTGTAGCATGCTGTGAGATATTATCATCCCCTACTATATCCTCTCCATTGTGTTGAAGGGAAAAGATTAAATTTTTCCTCTTCTTCCCATTGGCTATTTTATGAAAATAGTCTGTATTGTTATCTCCCTTTAGGAGCCAGTTCATATTTGATCTCTTCTGCCAATATAGTTCTTCTTCTTCTAGTAGTCTGAGGAGTTCAGTTTGAATGAATGTCTTCCTGTCGAGCATAGAACTTATTAGGTAATTTTCTTCTTCTAGTTTTTCCAACCTCGATAATTCTTGTTGTAACATGTATTTGTATCTTTTTGTTTGGCCTCTCAGATTGCGGCTCCAGCCTACTAGGAACTTTTTCACCCTATTGATTTTTATGTGCCATTTTTCAGCTGCATTTTTATCTGATACATCCCTTGCCCATATATCATGTACCTTGGGAAGGAAGTCATTATGCTTCAGCCATGAAGTTTCAAATCTAAAAGTTTTGCTTTTGTTTATATTTTCTTTCTCCGTTTTCATTATCATCGGATTGTGATCTGACATATATCTCGGGATTTTTCTTAGGTTAGTAAAGGGGAATCTGCATTCCCAGTCATCACTCATCAGGACTCTATCAAGTTTTTCCAGCGTAGTGCTTTTCTGGTTATTGCTCCAGGTGAACATCCCCCCATTCAACACAATTTCCCTTAACCCATGTGAGTTTATGACTGCATTAAAGAGATCCATATATTTATTCCCAATGAAAGGTTTGTTCTTTTCTTCGCTGTATCTTAGAATGTTAAAATCTCCTCCAATTAGGAGTGGATCTTTCCTAGCCAAACAAATGCTAGACAGTTCAGTTAAAAATTGTTCTTTTCTATCATCCTGAGCAGGGCCATATACTATGGCCAGTAGTAATTGTTTTTTGTGTTCTTTATCAAATACTCTTGCTACAATTGAGAAACTTTTATCCTCAAAACTTAATACATCAAATTTATCTAATTTGATGCCGCAAAGAATCCCACCAGATCTGCCTTTGGAGGGCAACCAGTGCCAGGCATACAATCTGTTTGGGTCAATTTGCCTGAAGAATTTGTCACTATACTTCTTCTTCATTGTTTCTTGCAAACCAACCACATCAGCTCCAAAATCTTTTAGTAGATCTCTGATACATGTGCTCATACCCCTTTTTGAAACCCCCTACAGTTCCATATTATGCCTTTCATTAAATCTTTCTTTTTCTATTACTTTTTCTCAAGTTGTACCCAGAGCTAGTCTTAGGTACAACCTCTTCAAGAGATGAGCTCCCATCAGGAGGTTGGGCCTCTTTTCTCTTGGATTTGGAAGGTTTGTTCTTTGTTTTTGCTTTGCCCTTCTTAACAGGCTTATTTTTCAGTCTGTCATTCTGTTCAGCCTCAGAATCAGAAGATTCAGATTTCCATTCAATATATTTCACCTCCTCTAAGGCGAGAGTGTCATCAGCTTCATTATCATTATTGGTATCAGGAGCTTCAAATCTGGAGAGCATGTTAGCCCTAGCAGATTCTAAGTCTCTAAGAATATCAAAAGACTCCATTGCTACTTCTCTAATATCCACTCCCATTTTACTGGTTCTACTTACTAACTCTAAATTACTCAGAACTGCAAAGGAGTTCTTAGAGTTGAGATGGTTACCTTCCAGGTTCTTCTTCATTGTAGCTATCTCTGCCTTTTCAGCCACCTTCAGGTTCCTCATCCCTTGTTGCTTGATCCTTGAGCTTTGTCTGTTGGCTTGCTTTGCTTGCTCCCACTCTACTAAAGGACTGCTAGTTCTCTTTTCCTCTTCCGCCTTGGGCTGTTCTTTCTCAGAGATATCGTTGCGTGCTGAATCTGGCATTGTAAACTCCCCGCCCTGTGTTGTTTGCACCAAACTATCCTCCTGACTTGACCATCCCGCTAGCGGAGCTTCCTGAGTTCCAGTATCTGGACTAGGGCAGACTGCTTCGCCCTTCTCTTCTTGCTCTTGGACTACTTGTACCTCCATTTCCATGTTTGTAGTCCCAGGTTCCTCTTGAAGAAGTTCTGATTTCTTCAGGTTCTTGTTCACCTCAGGAAGTTGTCCTTGCCACATTGCCATTTTAGCCTCTGTCACTACAAGAGGGTCATGCTGCAATTTGTACAGGTTTGTCCCATACTCATTGATTGCCACAGATTTACTATCATTGATCTTGAGCTTCCACAAGTTCTTAATCTCGCTCTGTTGAAATGAACCAAAGTTCAGGTGAGACCCTCCTGGCATTACCAGATCCCCAAATAGTAAGCCTCGGTCCTCACTTTCCCCTTCACTGTCATCTTTGACTTTTTGTTTTTGTGTATTGGCCTTCTGAATTGAAGATGTCTTTGTTGCCGCCTCCTTTTCTTCTTGCAAATTCTTTGCTTGATTTGGTACCGTAACCTCAGCCTCTCTATTTCCATCTAACTCAGCATGTTGTTTGCCATGTGCAGCTGCAGAGTTCCCCATTCCTGTTTGCCCAGCTTCTTTCCCACCTTGTTGAGATGTTCCTGCCCCTCCCCATTTTGGTTTTTTCGGGGATGGGAAATCTTCTATGGATCTGTCTTCATTTCTTGTCCAAGTGGTACCAGCAGGATTTGTAACACCCTCTGTGGGGACTTCCCTCTGAAAGGAGAAGTCATAAAAATGCAGATCCAAGAGGCCTTCAACCTTTGCTGGGACTTTTGTTACATCTTTGCACCCAATCTTCACTCTAACATAATCATATCTTCTAATGTTACCCTTGTCTACTTCCATGGGAATGCCCACCAAAGAGGCAACATAGCAAGCTTTCTTCACTGTTCTTTTTTCTGGAGGGATGTTAAATATCCTGAACCAAGCAGTTTTTAATTCACCTTTTGCTCCACTATTAGGATTCCACCTATCCACTGTAAATGCTACATTAGACACTGTTCTCATCCTCATCTCCGTAAAGAAAGCAGGTCATCCACTTTCTGAGCAGAAGAGAATTTCATTTGAAATTTATTGTCAGCTACCTTCTTTGCATACCATCTCCAGTTTGAGTTTTGGCCTGCCATAGCCTTAAATTCACCTTCAATTTGTTTTGTTGATGCTACTCCTGCAGTGATAGTTATCAGAGCCCAGTTTGACATATCTTTGGAATTTTCTTCTTCATCATCATCAATTATCACATAGAATCCTTGACCTGGGGCTGCCATTCCACAGAAAGGAGCAATGCACTCCCAAGGCATGATTTCAGTGCACACCCTGGACAGATGTCCCTCCCTCGTGCATCTTTTACATATAACTGGTCTAAAACAATCCTCAGACTTATGCCCAAATCTTCCACACTTGCCACAACCAGTGATGTTGTGTTTGTTATCCTCCACCTTCCTTTCCCCTTCAACCTTTTGGGGTTGTTCAGGGTAGCCTTGTTTGTTGATGTTAGATGTACCCTCAGTTTCCTTGTTGCCTGACTGCATAGATTCATCATGAATTACATTATCTTTCTGTCGTGACTCATCTTGTATATCTGCTTGAGTATCCTTACTCTTGCCCTGGTTCAGGTTTTGACGGAGATCAAACTGTTCTTCTTCATTCTCAAAGAAATTGTTTGTCTTAGTATCTCTGTGTTGCCATTGGTTGTTCTGATTTCCCTGACCTCTGAAATTTCCTCTCCTGTTGTCCCAAGGACAAAATCTGTCCCGCCCCTGATACTCTTCCCCTCTGTAATTACCACTCGGACGGCCAGCTCTTCCTCTCCCCCAGGGAGCTCTCTGTGCTCCGACGTTGCCTCTGTCCCCCATGTCTTGAGGATTTGGTAGGATCGATCTTACCACTTGGACAAAGGATCTATCGTCTCCCCCTAAGGTTGACCACCTTCGATTCGCACCACCGAGGGATGCGGAATCAGATGTCAAATTGGGGACAATCGATCGCGTAGTAGTGACCAGAATCTCTTCACACGATCCCACAGATTCGCTCCTCTTCCACACGTGTTCAAAGAAATCCTCCAAATCGAATCTTGGGGCTGCTAGGATGGAGCACGAAGGGCTCCCCCCGCTGTGGCCCAGTACTTGTTTCTCTCTCACTGCCGACGAATACGGAGGATTCGCCAAGCTAGGGTTTCGCCATGGCGGCTGCGGAGTAGAGAAGGAGGAAGTAGAAACGGGTTGGGTTGGAAGACGCGAGACGGGAGTGGGGCTGGTGTTACCTGCTCGGTCCCGTCCCACCCATGGCCATGTCGCTGACTGCCCTGGCCCAGCATTTGGAGACGCTGACCGCCATGGCCCAGCTCTCGATGGGGTGGGTGGTGGGTGCGGATTCGATTGTGTCGATGGCGCGGGGGGGTTGTCGTGTACACACGGTCCATCATGCGCCCGCTCCCCGTCAGGCGTAGTCAGGCCCTGCGGCGGCGCCGCCCCACTCCGAAGATCTTCCGGCGGAGGGGATGAGGGCGGAGGGGACGAGGTCGACTCCATCCCAAGAATACAGCTCATTGTTCTGTAATCCACAACACGCAATACTAATACTCTCGACTTTCTAGGCGCTGTTTAGATGTTTCGCGAAATTTTTTTCGAGTATGTCGGGTACACATTTGAAGTATTAAATATAGACTAATTACAAAACTAATTACATATTCTGTCAGTAAATCGCAAGACGAACCTAATGAGTCTAATTAATCCGTCATTAGCACATGTTTACTGTAGCAATTTTTGTCTAATCACGACCTAACTAGCCTCATTAGATTCGTCTCGCGAAGTACACTCCATCCATATAATGGGTTATTTTTTCGACTACATTTAATATGCCATGCATGTGAAGAAACGTACTCGAAAAAAATTTCGCGAAACATCTAAACAGCGCCCTAGTGCTGTGTCTGGCTCTGGAGAAGCCAAGGGAAAGGTCAGTGGATATGTGCTCAGATTCTCTAATAAATGTCAGAGATCCACAGATACTGATCTCGAGCTCCTGTAATAATGGAAGACTCCACTTCTGTAGCTCGATGCATGCCGGAGTGCGCCCTGATAAATGCAAGACGGTGAGGGAACTACAATCAATGTTGTCTCCGAGATTCCCAGAATTTTCCAGCGTGAGTTTCTTTAGGGACGGGAACAGCAGACGTTGAGAATTGATTACTGGACAATTGGACACCTTCAGTCCTTCAAGGAAAGGCATATATGCTGGCTGTAGAAATTGTTCCAGGCTTGATAATTTTAGGCACCGTTCAAGGCTTAGCTCTGTTAATGATCTTAAGATGGTACCAACCCTTCCATTATTGTTGTCAGCTGTCACCGCAGGTAAGTTAGGAAATGGTATGTCCTCTGGTTCATCACGACCACGGAACCAGCTTGGAAGATATTCACCTGGATAACCATTTACTGTAGGTGCACAGACTTGACGTTGGTGGGTGGCTGTAGAGCTTGAAGCAAATCAATTTCATTGTGCTCCGCAGATCTCAAAGAAGACCATCGCAGAGTCAGATAATTAACATATTCTTTCTTCCTAAGTTCCAACTCAGCTGCTTGATCCTTGCTTAATGCACCAAGATTATAAATAACCAAATCTCTTGTAGCTAGGATTAAACTGATAAACAACCTAGTTTTCTCTACCCACTCTGCAGCATCGACTACCATTTCTTGAATAGGTGGTTCGAACTTTTGTAGATTGATTAGCTTACTCAAGCCTCTGGGTGATTGAAACTTGCATTTCCTAGCATAAAAAATCTGCAAGTTGTAGAGGTTACAGAATGATGAAGGAAGGCTTTTGAAAGGGCAGGCTCTGGAGATTTCAATGTACCGAAGATGCTTCAGGTTGCCAATACTCTCTGGCAATGCAGTAATGGAGGCACAACGAATTACACGCAGGCACTGAAGGTCGCTAAACCAGCGATGAATAACTGAAGTAGGAGTGTCACCCAGAGACTTGTTACAAAGTAGGGTGCACAGCTTTGTGTGCTTCTATACGCTTCTTAAGTCTGATGACTTGATATCACTGCTCATGAGTATGGATAGATGACGAACATTTTGAGGGATATTTTTTATGTCAATTGCATTCTTTACGATGAAGCATTCATCCTTTGAAACTAGCTGTGCCATGTCATGAATCAAGTCATGCATTACGTATTTGCCACGGACTTTCTGGAAGAAGGACAAATTTACAAGGTCTTCAAACTACTGATCACCAATATGTTGAAGTGGAATGCTACCTTGAGGTTCAACAAAGCCTTCTGCCACCCAAATTTCAGCTAGGTTGGTCTTCTCAAAATTGTAATCTTTGGGGTATACAGCACAGAATGAGAAGCATCGCTTCAAATGGAAAGGTAAATAAGTGTAGCTCAACCGAAGAGCTGGCAAAATGTCAGACTCCTTTTGCCTAATCTGCCACAGTTCACTGTTTAGTACATCATTCCAATGTGAAGTATTAAGGCTATTTCGTAATAACCTTCCAATAGTTTTTGCAGCTAACGGAGTTCCCTTCAACTTTGGAAGTATGCTTCTACCAATCATCTCCAACTCAGGATCAACATGATAATCCTCAGACCCAAACACACATAGCTTGAAAAATCCCAAAACACATCATATTCCAAGCCTTCCAATGCAAAGGATTCCATTGTGCCCACGATATCAGCAACCTCTGCAAACCTTGTGGTTACTAACAACATACTTCCCTGCAGTACATCTGTGAGAGGTGCACAGAATTTCCTCCAACACTGCTCATAATCCTTCAAGGCATCGGGCCAAATGTCATCAAGGATGAGCAAGAACCTTTTCTTCCTAACTTCATCAAAGAGAACTTGTTGAAGCACATCTAAATCATCAGTAGATGCCTCTTTGCCGGATAGATTTCTGATGAGAACTTTAGTAAATCTCTCCACATCAAATTCATCCGAGACACAAATCCAAATGATTTTGTCAAAATAGGATTTGACTATTTTGAGTGTTGTTATCTCCTGGGCCAAGGTAGTTTTTCCGACACCCCCAATTCCAACTATTGGCAAAACAGGAAGAGATGACATCCTTAGTTGATTGTTTGCTGCATTAGAAGTTCTCTTCCGTTTTGAGGAAGACCTGCTACTACCGTTTGGTACACCAAGCAATCTGATCACCTCCTCCAGTTCTTTCTCACGACCAAATATCTTTGGCTCAGTGCGGAAAGAAGTGGTCACTGGCCTGAGCGATTTGTCAAACCGTGGAGTTGCCTCATGCGAGACCATGTTCTCAAGCTGGCTAGAAAGATTATTTAGCCTTTTCTGGGTATCAGTCACTTTGTTGAAGCTGCCTTGAATGATGCTGCTAAAGAACTCAACGAAAGGAGACAACTGGGCAGCATCACCCTCTACTCTCACCTTCATACCATACCATCCAAACTCATCCATTAAGTCCTCCGCATCATACACTGCATCCTTGAGTTTTGGAAGGAGCTTTGCCACACTGTCCTTGTGGCTCCTCCATTCTGCTCGGTCAATGAGATCATACATTATGGGCAGTGTTTCCTTCAGGCATCTCAGGTCACTCTGCAATTGCAGTACAACACCATCTTGGAGTTTTTGCTCCTGTCTTCCATTGTCACTCTGCAACTGCAGTAGAACACCATCTTGAGGCTTTTGCTCCTGTGTTCCATTGTCACCATGCAACTGCACTACAGCATCGCCTTGTGGATTTTGCTCCCGTGTTCCATTTGATTGGTTGTCCGAAGATAATAGTTTAGATCTAAACCAATCGAACAATGTAATACACTCGTTGATGCCGCCAATGTACCCAAATGCTTTTAGTAGGCTCATGACGGATAGAAGACTTTTCTTGTTCCTTTGTCCTGGATAAATAACATATACTAAGAATTAGAGAACTAGATTATTATGGAGTCGACAACAAGCCAGCTGCAGCAGCAATAATTTTCAGTACATATCGTCTCCTACAAAAGGAGGAATTGCCCATTTTAATTTTAATACTACTAACTGAAGGCTCATTTGTAGCCTCCACGGTAACCTTCACCAGACATATACTAGGATAAAAAGATAAACTATAGAAATTCTCATAAAAATAAGCAGTCTTGAATTAGCTACAGCTACCATAATTATTCATGGGTTTCCAACAAATTGTTTGTTAAAATTAGTAGCCCCTGCAAAGTACGTGTTGATGAACTAGTTAAACTAGTTCAAATGTATACCCCATCTCCTACTGAACTTTGAGCACTCCTGTGGTATATGTTATTGCATAATTTGCAGAACTTGAGATTTTACTTTGCGAAGAGTTTGTATACTAAATTAAAGGAAAACAAAGTGACGACAGTAGAATACAAGAACAAAATGGTCATCTTAATTCTGATTCCATTCTTATGTTGGATACTACACTGGCTTTATCTGTAGCAACGCAAGAATATTTAATTAGTTATTAGTAGATCTTAAAGAAATACTATTGGAGAGTGACGTACGGGAAGGGAAGAGTTAAGCCCGAGACTTAGATGATGTAAGGCTGTCCGCACTGGTGAAACTCTAACTCCAACCTTTAAAAGGAATATTCTGCCCTACTCATCAAGATTCTCTACTCTATATTCATTTCTCCCGCACTCGTCAACCTTTATATCTCAATCTCTACATCAACTACCAGCTAGTGGGGCCCACATTTCAGAGTTTTTTTTGTTTTTCTCTTTCTCCCCAATCTCCCACCGGCTCCTTCCTGCAATCCTGGTCCTGCAGCATCTCGCATCACGCGTCACTCCCTCCGCCGTCTCCAGCCGCGTCGCTACCTGTCCTGCTCCCTACGCCGGTGAGCCGCGGGGAGGCGCGCGGGCCTGAGGAGGAGGAGGCGACGGCCCTCTGCGGCGGGGAGCATCGGCGGCAGCGGCCCGTGCGGCAGGGGGCGGCGGCAGCAGAGGCCTGCGCACGGCGGCGGGCGAGGCGTCGTCCGGCGGAGGAGCAGAGGCCCCGCGCCATCCCCGGCAGCACCTTCCTCCCTCCGCCTACTAACAGCGGGCCGCGGCGCCCCCCACCAGCTCGACCGGAGCCACTGTCGCGCGCCGCCGGATCTCCATGGTCAGGAATCGGAGCGGCGGCGGGCAGTGGTTGGCCATGGCCGGCTAGGAGCAGCGGCGTATGAGCAGCGGCCACATTCTCCGGGCTCCGGACACGCCGCTGCCCTCCTCCCCGACGTCGCGCAACAGGCCATGGAGGAGCCGCAGATCAGGGTCAGAATCGTCGCCGCCCGTCTCCACTGCCACGCCTGCCTCGGCCCCCTCAAACCTCACACCTTCAAGGTCTGTGCAGGCTCACGTCGATCGAATGATTTGGAAGGGGGAATTTCGGTTCTTTCTCAGTTGGGGAGGATTTTTTTGCGATGAAATCTTAATCCTTTTGGGGCAGAAAGATTTTTGTGCAAGGAACTGCTGATGTCCCATGATCGAATGACTCACACGAACTGTTTTGCAGTGCGAGGCAGGGCACGTGCCCGTCCTTTCTCTCCGCCTTCTCTCCGGCCTTCTTTCTAGTGGAGATTTTAGCACGGCGGCCATGGAGGTCGAGCTCGGGCTATCGGGGGGATCTGGGCCATGGAGGTCGAGCTCGGGCTATGGAGCTCGGCGGAGGAGCAGGGCCGGCGCCCGCAGAGGCGGAGCAGGGGGCCGCGTCATTCCTCGCACGCGCGAGTAGCAGCGGCGGTGGATCGAGGTCGCGCGCGTCGGGGCAGGCGAGGAGCTCCTCCGCCGGCATCCTCTTCCTCTCTCTCTTCCACTCCCCGGCTAGGTCGTTGGGGAAGCGCGCGGAGGCGTGGGCCCATGCCACCGTGGCAGATACCGGCGGCTCTGGGACACTCCAGCTTTACCGTGCGGGGGGAGCTCTCGGTGTTTTACCGGAGCTTTACCGGCCTCCGCTGCAGGCAACAAAACTGCATCCCGCACTGCATGCACGCTGCGTGGCACATAGCGTGCGGGATGCAGAGCCCCACTGCGGACAGCCTAAGTCCGGTGCTCCCGCCGTTTGCCGTGGAGGCCGATCCTCTGCGTATGCAACCAAAACTTCAGCAGATTCTCGATCTCTTTCTAGCACGGAGCAATCTGTTCAGATGAAAAATCCGCGGAAGGTAAGTATAAGAAAAACAGCATCCGGAATGAGGCTGGTCGGCTTACATTATATTGATGGTTTATGGGAGGATTATTGATCCTGGAGCAGATCTGCTTCCCCGATACTCGCCTCCGAGTTTTTTTTTTTCAATTGCTTCTGCTACTGTACTGCCTTCCTGCAATCTTCAAGGAGATCTGAATGGCTGCCCGATCTGGATAATCAGTAGGCTACCATGCACATGCTTCTTATACAAGAGTAAAAGAGAGCAGAGCACCATGTCATTACAACTGATAAAACATAAATCTCCCAAATAAATCTGTTAAGACAGAGGAGTAAATTAACTTGAGAAAAGTTTGTGCACCCACATGGAAAACAAATTAGAAACTGTGTAGGCAACACGAGATTATTGAGATCAGTTGTGATTCCTTTTTCATGCGCAAAACTTGCAAATGAGACTTGGACAAATAAATTTCTAGTATTGAAACAAGAGAGTGACGTACCCGAAGGAAGATTGCAGCTCGATCTCTTGCTGCGACGGCACTATCTGATGGCCAGATTAGCGAGCGATCTGGACAAAATTGGCGAAGGGGAAGTTCAAGAAACGACTATATCGATATGGTTTGCAGGCCCGTAGCCCGGTCTGCTATCTGCTCCACACAAAGCAGCAAAGGACTACGGACCTGCTTCTTGGAAGCAGGGTTTGTTACTGTCATGCCATGTAGGGATGAAAGCGGATCGGATCGGAGCGGATAATACCTTTTTTACATCCTCATCCATATTTTTTTGTCGGATATGGAGCGGAGCGGATATCTTGCGGATGCGGTTACGGATGCGGATTTTTTCGGATGTCGGAACTAGTGCGGAGTCGGAGCGGTTTCGGAGCGGATGCGAATTAATATAATCGGATAATATATGCTTACATGTAGTTTTTATGTGACTAATAATTTCTAAATCAAACTATGATTTAACAACGTAACACGAAAAATACTCATTTTTATGGTTCATGAACCATGACATAGTTTATGGGTGTCTCGTTATTTGAGCTGAGCTTGATTTGTAGTGTGGTGACATGATGAACTCATTAGATTAGTCCGATATCCTATTATAAGCCTCGGATAATCCGCGTTCAATTATCGGATAATCCATATCCGTCGGATTTTGCTTAAACCATATCCTACTCCACATCCACACACAATCAGATTCGGATTATCCAGATCCGCACGGATATCAAAAATGCTTCTTCATATCCGCAAAATTCGGATTCGAAGCGGATCGGATGCGAAAATTATCCTCACCACTTTCACCCCTAATGCCATGTCAGTTATTGTCCCTGCTCGCGACGACTGTCCAGGTCTTGCCGAGCGAGTCACTCACGCACCAGCGATTTGTATGCGAAAGCGGGGTGGGAATTGGTGTGAATTGCCGTAGACAATAGTCAGGCACCACTGCACCTCTTGATGCTCAATTTCAACCTGGACAGAGATGGAGAAGACACCCCACAGCATGCGATCAGGATGCCGCCACTCGCACCAGTCGACGGCAAGTACGCAAAGCTCAGAACCGCGTTCCGTATGTGCATCTCATTGATCAGGAAGGAGTCAATTATAGAGAGTTTTTTTTTTGACAAAACAATTATAGAGAGTTTGGTCTCTTGGGCTGTGTTTAGATGCGGCTGAGCATGTTCCCTCACATGCATGGCATATTAAATGTAGTAAAAAAATAACCCATTATATGGACGGAGTATACGTCGCGAGACGAATCTAATGAGCCTAATTAAGCCGTGATTAGACAATAAATTGCTACAGTAAATATGTGCTAATGACGGATTAATTAGACTCATTAGATTCGTCTTGCGATTTACTGACAGAATCTGTAATTAGTTTTATAATTAGTCTATATTTAATACTTCAAATGTGTGTCCGACATACTTCAAAAAAATTTCACCCTCCATCTAAACATGGCCTTGGATACAAACCACCGAAGCATTACAGCTAGTCACTACCTCACGCAAGTTGTAACAGCGACTGCGCGCATTCAACCCGCGACTGTTCCACGCCAAGATATCGTGGTTGCATAAATCCATGAGAACGGACAACCTAGTGAATTCCAGCTGTGTATCTAATCCAGGCCAAGATACATTGCTAACAGTTATTATACCTTTTGGACTAACATGGTGTTTGAGACAGTAGGCTAAATTGTTGAGTACTAATGATTAATAACAGAAACTACTGAAAGATGATATTCTCCTTGGTAGTATAAAGGTTTCAGTCAATGAAAAGCAATACAATTTGTAGAATCAAATTGTAGATTGTTATGTTCACATGGGTTGTGCAATTTGACATCTCGCGCTCTAAAATAAAAATAATGTAATCAATCATCCCACGTAGCGCTCAGATATGAAGTAGTGCACCTCAAGTTCACCTACAACTTGCTTAAAAAAAGAAAAACAAAGAAAAGAACTGCTCAGCTAAGAGATTCTTCCTATCCACCGTGAACACAGAAAATCCCTCAACTCGCTAAAGACGACTGAAATTTCAGGCGCATGTCGATCCATCTGAACCAGGCCCCAAATTTTGCCACGCTGGCTTCCTAGGCACAGGCAGACATAGAAAAAAGTATAGGCATGCACATATCAATTCTTCACATGGCATTTTTAGCAAATCAACTAGTAGTTTAACAACTCCATTTCTTTATGTCAGCCTCTGTTGTCTTAAGCATGCCACACAGCTCATTCAAGCTCTTCCCAGCCCCATGCATATGGTAATTCGAGATGAAGTTCCCATAGCTAGCTAGGTGGAAGTGACGCAAGGATGAAATCAATGACCAACTCTAGGCCTATTGGGAAGCCTAGCTTCTCCAATCTCTAAGTGTAACCAGCCATCTTGATCACGTGTGGTCCAACTGCTGCATCTTCTACTAACTTGCTCTCCATAAAGGCCTTGGAAACATTGAACCTTTCAGTCCTAGCCCGTATCTAGAACATTTCCTCGAGTGCCGCGATCATATCGTGTGTGTGGTACGACTCAAACTTCTGCAGCTCGGGTTCGATACTACCAAGTATAAGACAACTTATTTCAGTATTTGTATCCAATACTCTCTAATAAGCATTCCTCATAGCAGTTGTGGTATTTTTAGCAGGTTATTCTGGTAATGGGGTATCTAGAACTTCTTCCTTTTTCTCAGCCCTGAGAACAAGTCTCAGGTTGCGGATCAGATCCGCATAGTTTGTCCCATTCAATTTTTCCTTCTCAAGGATCGTATGCATAAACAGTGTGCGGTTTGTCATTGATCTGCAACAAAAAGATCAATATCCATGATCGAGTAAATTAAGCATTTAACTGAATCTACTCCTACTAAAATCAATATCCCTCCATTGATACTTAGTGATTCAAGATCCACATCTAACAAGTCTACTAGTGAGCTTTTGCATCACCGCTAGGAGACATGGTAGATCGGTAAGCAACTCCTTGCTAATCATATCACATATGACTCTTGTTGTCGGATGACATCTCTATGTCTCGGCGCCTAACATTTATGCCCCAAAGTCCTTAACCATTAAGATGACTTTGTTCAAGTAACCAAACCTTATACACTATGTATCCGATATGAACCCATCTAGTCAAGGAAAACTGGTGGCACCCTAATTTCATAGACCCACCACCAATCATACAAGACTCGTGATACTGCAAGGTTTGAGAGAGCATGAAACTTAAATATTGCTGAGAGATCATTCTACTTCTACAATCGCATGAAAGAAAAATAACCATTATCGTCGCATATGTAGAAGTAAAACAATAAGAACAACATTCATATAGTAGTGACACGGTATGGCTCATTAGTCACATGGTGATCTCCATCTCCATTGTGTTGTCCATCATGATGATCTCCATCTCCATGATCCATGTGCCCATCCTCCAGTGATGAGTCCTCCAAGGACTATCTAACACATGCTTAGTAAAATAAATTACATAGTCGTGTATCGAATCATCACAAGTTGGCACACAGGCCATTACATTAATTTGACAATACATACGGCTCCAGCCGTATTGCCGCACTCATGACACACAGGTCATGATTCAATTATACACATGCATCACATATACAAAAGGGCCATTCCGATCACATGAATTCCTGTTAAAAAAATTATGCAACGAGGTAGGTTTTACCAAAGTAGCGCAATAGTGCTGCAACAACGAGAAAGCAACGACGATCCCACATCTATGGAAATTTCTATGAAACCTCACAGAACTGCATAGATTGCATGTGTGAAATATCTATGAAAATCTCATCGGATTGATCACATCAACCCAAATCTGAGATGATGGGGACATCACCACGCGGGACAAACACGAGCTGTCCTCATCAACATGCGTCAAGTCATCGCCAAGTTGGACAACGAGTTCTGTTCGGATTCAGCCGACATGCCTGCACCAAAACGGCGATATCTCCCTCATACGGTGTCCAATCAAGGTGTTCTCAGATGCGTTGGAAATGTGACTGATGAGACACTTCTTTTGGTTTTGGTCCTAGCTCTAGAAGCCTCATGGATCATTCTGTGTGACTATGAAAGGTGCTACGTCACCTGTTTTGGGCCTTTTCAGACTTTGTATCATGTCGGGCCGTCAGCCCATGTCGAGGACGCCCCACCCTGGTGCGCCCTCAACCCTAGCTCACCCCTAGACAAATAAACTCAGTAGCCGCTGTCGTTTAGACTTGAGTTTTCTTTAGTTTAGTTTTCTAGAGTGAAACTTGATTGCATCGTTGTATCTGTGGTGGCAAGTCCTTATACATTGATCCAAGGCCCCCATTCTTGTTCTTCCCGCCTGTGGTGACCAGTCCTTTCGGATCAAGTGCTTGAACCCCTCTTTCAATTCGCTTCAATTATATTTGCAATTATCAGATTGCGTGTTTTCACTTTCTTGCTTGCGTTCTCGATTCGTCTGCAGGAAAAGCATTCTCAGTGAGGTCAATCAAGTTGTCACTTGGTTGATAAGCAATGGAGCAGTGGTGTAGTGGTTGCAGGGTCCGAATCGTGTTGATTTGAAGCCGGATCGTCAAAGTCGAGTTCTCCATCTATCGAGTTTACCTTCTACCTCTCGAAAGTTCAGAAGCAGAAAGAAGATGAAATTTTGCACATATGATTCAATTGCTTCGCCGTTGCTGGCCGTTCTCAGAATTGCAAAAAAAATCGGGAAGATAAAGAAAAAATGTTTAAGTTGTTGCATGCTTTTCGGCAAACGTGCTTGATTTTCTAGAGACCACATCTTACCTCAGTTTGAGCTCCCAATTTTTGTGGTTCCATCTTTTGTGATCCTTGTTGAGAGAAAAACATAAAAAAATAGTTGAAAAAAACTAAAAAGAGGATTCCTACTAGTCTGAGAGCTTAAATCAGCAAAAAGATTAAAAACAAGTGCAAAGAGTGTTGTTTGTTTGTTCTGTGAGTTTTATCCATCGTTCTTTTTTCCAACTTGTTGTGCTACGCCTAGGACATGTTTTAGCCAGCAATTGTAACTTGTACTTTGGATACTTATTGAACTTTGCTAATCTGCATTCGTTATTTGCTAACTCTTGCTACATATTGTGCCTGTCCCGAAGCTCTACATATACTTCTGTCAGCACAGGTTCTTGTCCTTGAAACTGTTACACCCGAGCTTGACAACAGATTGTGCCGTCCTGTTGGCTTTGGTAAGAACGCTTCGAAGACGGTGGTAAGCCACTTGAGATATTGCATTCCACTTTCACCACCACCCATTTGTGTTAGTTGATAGGGATAATACTTTTGGGTTGTCTTTTGCAGTCTTCTAACCATGACAGGGAAGAAGCTAGAATCACCTAAGAACTTCAATGATTGTGTGTCCCGTGAAGAGCTTACGATGTTTCTTGATGAGCAACGACAATTCATGATAGACGAGTTTGCTAAGTTAACAAAGAACATCACCGATGTGGGTACTCGGATTGAGCATGTTGAGCATCAACAACATCATGAAGATATGAAGATGTGAAGGATGGAGACGGTGGTGATGATGATGTACATCGTCGTGAACGTGAACGTGACGAGGAGCGCCTTTCGCTTTAATCGCCATGGTATGGGAGGTAATCGTGATCATGGTAATAATGATCCTTTTTTCTAAAACTAAATTTACCATGATTCCTTTTGCTGGTAATGCTGATCCTGAAGCATATTTAGATTGAGAACTTGCTGTTGACCAAAAATTTAACTCTCATTTAGTTCTTGATGAGCATAGAGTTAGACTTGCTACTAGTGAGTTTATTGGTTTTGCCCTCTTTTGGTGGAATGACCTTTGCACTACTACTGCTGCTAATCCTATCCCTCATACTAGAAATGTGTTAAAATGACATATGAAATCTCGCTTTGTTCCTCCTTATTATAAACGTGATTTGCGCATGAAACTACAAGCTTTAAAACAAGGTAACAAAGGAGTAGAAGCATATTTTTAGGAATTACTTATCATGGTAGCACGTTGTGACATTTATGAGGATGATGAAGAGACTTGTGTTAGATTCTTTGGTGGTTTGAATCGTGATATACGGGATATTCTTGACTATAAAGATTGGACTAGGTTTTCCCAATTACTCCCTCTGTCCTCGTTTATAATGCGCACACGCATATCAAGATTCAAAGTTTACAATCTTTGACCAATAATTTAGCTAACAATTCTTAACTTTTACAATCAAAACTTGTATGGGTTAGATTTGTAATTACACATATTCTCTAATAATCATAAATAATATAATATAAGAGAAATAAATGGTCAAAGTGTAACTTGGGAGACCAGTGTTAGGTCAACTCATGCCTTATAAACGAGGACGGAGGGAGTATATCATCTTGCTCTTAAGGCAGAACGTGAAGTACAGGGCCGCCAAGAACAACAACATTCTTTCAGGTCCAACACTGGGAGATCGTTTCAGTAGTGTTGCAACTTTGAGAAGCCCAAGGCGCTTGTTGCTAAGCCACCAGCAACACCCCCTGCTCCTGTGCCCGCTTCTGAGGTAAGCAAATTGTCTACTGTGCAGCCCCACAAGAAGATGACTACAATTGAGAAGGGTTCTACAAGTAGATCTACAGATATCATATGCCACCGCTGCAAGGGCATGGGACATGTCGTGAAGGATTGTCCAAGTAAACGTGCTTTCATCGCTGCATCTGATGGTGACGGTTATGTAAGTGCTAGTGATGTTGAAGATGATTTGGTGCTTGCAGCTAACACTTTTGCAGATGAGAGGGAAGAGGAGAGTGAAGCAATTGATTCCTTGGCTGTGTCGGTGGGTTTTCCTAGCCTTCTTGTGCAGCGTGTGATGAATTCTAATGCAGAACATGAGGATGAGGAGAAGCACCAACGCAAGAATTTGTTCTACATGTTTCTCATTGTTAAGGATTGTCGTGTTATCATCATCATTGATAGCGGGAGTTGTAGTAACTTGGTGAGTTCAGATTTGGTCGACAAGCTTGGCTTGACCACTCGTTCCCTTCCTCACCCCTACCATATCGAATGGTTCAACAATTGTCGTAAGGCCAGGGCTACTAAATCAGCACGTATACATTTTTCTGTTGGTTCTTATCATTACTATGTTGATTTCGATGTTGTACCTATGCAATCATGTTCTTTATTATTAGGATGACCATTAGAGTTTAATAATGATGCCGCACACCATTGTAGAACTAATACATATACTCTCATGCATAAGAACAAGAAAATTACTTTGCTTCCTTTATCGCCAGCTGATATTAGGAAACATTTTAAAGAGCATGCTGAAAATGCTAAGAATAATAATGCTAGCACTACATCTTCTGGTGTTCAACACAAGGATATTAAATTAAAAGGAGGTGCTTTCCTTGCTACATCTTCTGCTATTGCTAAGCTTTGTGATAATCATGGTGCGCCATGTTATACTATGATTTGTCAAGATGTTAGTGTTTTCCATGATGCTATATCTTGTACTGTGCATCCCGCTGCCACTAACGTTTTGCAGGAGACTGTGGATGATCGGATGGAGTCGAGGATGACTTCAATTAAGAAGGGGAGGATAATGAGGACATCACCACGTTGGACATACACGAGCTAGCCTCATCAACACGCTTCAAGTCGTCGCCAATTTGGACAACGAGTTCGGTTCGAATTCAGCCGACATGCCTGCACCAAAACGACGATATCTCCCTCATACGGCGTCCAATCAAGGTGTTCTCGGATGCGTTGGAACCGTGAAGATGAGCCACTTTTTTGGTTCTAGTACTAGATCCAGAAGTCTCGTGGATCATTATGTGTGACCATAAAAGGTGCTGCGTCACCTGTTTTGTGCCTTTTCAGGCTTTGTATCGTGTCAGGCCGTCAGCCCATGTTGAGGACGCCCGACCCTGGTGCGCCCCCAACCCTAGGTCGCTCCTAGGCTAATAAACTCAGTAACCGCTGTCGTTTAGACTTGAGTTTTGTTTAGTTTAGTTTTTTTAGAGTGAACTTGTTTGCATCGTTGTATCTGTGGCGACAAGTCCTTATACATTGATCCAAGCCCCCCATTCTTGTTCTTCCCGCCTATAGCGACTAGTCCTTTTGGATCAAGAACTTGAACCCCTCTTTCAATTCGCTTCAATTATATATGCAATTATCAGATTGCATGTTTTCTCTTTCTTGCTTGCGTTCTCGATTTGTCTACAGGAAAAGCCTTCTCGGCGAGATCAATCAAGTTGTCGCTTGGTTGATAAGCAACAGAGCAGTGGTGTAGCAGTTGCAGGGTTCGAATCGTGTTGATTTGGAGCTGGATCGTCAACGTCGACTTCTCCATCTATCGAGTTTACCCTCTACCTCTCAGAAGTTTGGGCCTAGTCCTCATCACAAGCCACACCAAATGCCTCTATTTTTAGCTCCGGATGCAGATCCAATCTACATTGCCGTGCATCTCATGCGCCTGACTCTTGACCGATGTTCGATTTGACCAATCCAATTGATCTACATCTCACCATGATTGGGTTTACATGTATCACTTAACTCTGATGGCGGAAATCCGACCAGTAGGAGTAATTCATTACATGACAATCACAAAAAATATCACGAACCGATCAGAGAGTCACCCACGGCCATGCATATCTCCATATGCACACATCCAAACCTATAATGAGGCAGTTATGGCTTTGGTACCACTGTAGGGATATGGGGAGGCTATGCTAGCACAAACAAAAACTTTTGTCCCCATAACCATGATCGACTGCAGTTATAGATCACGGGATTACCACTAGACGTGTAGATGCATCGGAACCGTCTTGGTGTAGAGAAGCGCGTCGAGGTAGCAGTGTCGTGCGGTTGCTCATGTCTGCCAGGTCCTTCACGTGCGATTTGTCCTAGTGCTCCAATCGCAGCACCTCCGATGTATCCACACGTATGGGGATGAAACACCGTGCACCGGTTGTGCTAGCACCGGGGCGCGGCTAGGTCGGAGAGGAGAGGTGAGGGCTGCGGCCAAGAGGGGGCGGCTAGGGTTAGGGGGCGACACATCCTTAGGGCACCTCCCTTGTCCCTTCCCACGTATATATAGGTCATGCTAATGGGCTTCCACCTTATAGGCCTATTAGTAACCCTAATCTCTCATGGGTCAATATCCTGATGGGCCTCCAATTATGATTGCCTCTTGGGCACATCTCCAAACACCGACACCATTTTGGGACTTGCATGTCGAGAGCCTTCCGCCAGCTGTGTGCCGAGAACCCTTCGCAAGTTGCCTCAATTTGGTGAAATTAACTTTGGGAGTTTCTATCGTACATGTACTGGTCCCCACGGACAGCGCAATTGTTGTTGAAAGAGTTCAACCGATTAGAAAGGGGCCTCTGGGAGGCGCCCAGGTGCTCCCTAAGGCGTAGGGATCATGTGAGACCAATTCAGTAGAAGAATAGCATATAAACAAGGAGAGGGGATATGCATATTTTTCTAAGCTCTAGGTGGGAAAAATTGCATCTAGGTCCTTTTGGCCGAATCGTCATATGGGCTAGTTAGGAAGTTGTTTAGGCCCATCAAGGGGGAAACCAAAAAGTAGGGTCATGGCTCTAGTCAAAATAGCTTTTGGCTCTAGCTCAATTGATAAAGTAGTTTTTCCTTGCATGCTTTGGCTTATGTCATTGGTAAAATAGCTTCAACTATCTTCAACTCTCTCTTTTAGGAGAGGAGACCGTTTTCAAAGAAGCAACACTCATCCACATTTGACTAGCTTGATGAGGAGACATGAGAAGCCGGATAAAGCCATAATGTTTTGGCTCATGGTTTATAGTGTAAGAGGAAATTGGGCTTGTAAGGGGATTTTGGCATGAAGCTGTTTGGCTTTAAACCATTTCGCAGGGCTTGAGCAAAAGTCGCTTAAGAAGCTACTCAATAAGCCCTACCAAACTACTTCTAGTGAAGCCTCAGTGCCTCACTCATCCCAAAAACCAAAAAGTACAGTCATTAGTTTTTCACGGAGTGTGAAACAGCATTCAGCTGTCACTAGCTTCATCACTACTTGTCTCTGTATCAGAAGGGGATTCACGCCACTTGTATCCGAAGGGGCGCCTCCTGAGTGAGCAAAAAGTATCACTTGAGTCAACTTAACAATGCATCCGAAATATAAAAGACATTGTACAATATCTCCCATAGAGTCAAATTTATCATGACAGGCGCAAAATGACAGCTCGTGCGCAGTCGCATTTGATCCTAATTCATGTTTAACTTGTTTGTCATAAAGCCCTTCTCTAGCAGAGGCATTAAACAGTGCCAAAACAAAAAAAAAAACTGCTGATAAGGCGTATAATCTGTGCTAGTGTAGTGTATAAGCATTATCTTTCTCAAAATCGTATCCCAATTCAAATTTGTACAGTAACTGAGATATTTGAACTTAACTTTTGGAAAAATCATTTAGGGCTTCTCAACTGACAATTTAACTTCACATAACAATCGGCTGGATCATCACCCTGAAGTTATATTTTCCTGAATGGTGTTTATATTCTGTTTATTTGGGGTTTAGACGGAGTGACGGACGAAGTCAGCTATATCCCATTAATAGTGATATGGTCCTTCTATTTTCAAACTAGAGATTATATCAGAGTTCAAAGGAACTGACGCGTACCTTCATTGATGACTTCCACATCATCAGACATAATTGCTGTCAACTTTATCCTACCGGGGTTACCATTCCTTCCTTTTCTTGTGTAGAATACATCAACCTGTAAAGTTAAAAAAAAGGAAATACTAGTTTGTGACACTGTTCAAAATCAACTTGAATAGGATTATATCAACCAAACAGAAGCTTTAAATGAGGTGATTTCATCAAAATATATATCAGTTCACCTTTAAACCATTTCAAGCAACATGTGAAAATCCTCAACAGCAAAGCCCGCATCATTACAACAAGAAGGCACAGAATGGATTCGATGTAACCCTTGTTGTTTATAGTCAAAAGACAATGTACAAGTGCACTGCACTTTGCAAACAAATGTATTTCCAAATATACCCACAAACCTCCCACTAATTAGATATATGATACATCTAATCTACCCCTCTAGACGGACATCCAAATACAACCTTCTCCTGAAGTTGAAAAGATAGAAAACAAAAAATCACGAATTATTAAACCGGACAAATAATAAGCATAGGGATGCTGAAGTGGCAATGACAATGAGTAGACAAAACAGGAGAATAATAGCTCAACAAATGGGACAGTAAATTGATAGGGAAAGACCTAATTGTTTGAAGGAATTGTAGTAAATCCAGCAAAGAAAGAACAGATGAAACAAGTAAAGAGATGCTAGATTTATATGCGGGCCAAACCACTTTCCAATGCCACTTGAGCCAAAATGCCAAGTCAGCACCATCCTCAGAGCAAAACAACACTTGGATGTACCCGGTGGCTATATATTTCTATGGTAATGATTGTTAGCATTTGTTGCCTCGATTCCAAGAGTAAATACAACTTGGACAATAGTTCTAGGGACAAATGATCTTTTTCTTCACATATACGGCAAAAAAGCAAAAATGTAAAAGAAATCATAGTTAAACATCAGTAAACATACCAGTACATTCAGATTTGAACCAAGCTCATTTCCTCTGACTAAATTGTCCTCAAATATACGTAGCAATGCAAGCTCCAACTAAAAATAGTTATAAGTAGTAGATACAATAAGTATATATAAAGCTATGAAAATACATGGATGATTTCATTTCGTAGTATTTAAGTGGAAAGTGACAACTATACTGCGCCTACCTCAACTGTAGTAGCAATATGTTCTCCATTCACAGATTGAATAATATCACCATATCTCACATCATATGTCTTAGCAACAGATTCCCCTGCTACCTGTTCAACTTAGAATAAATTTCCAAAATATGAATGACAATAAAAATGCAAAAAATAAGCATGGCTCCAAGAATAACTATATAGATATATACCTCTATGACAATAAGACCCGTCTCAAAATTACACACACTAGAGAGCTTCTCTATATAAATAAGGTCTTGGA
Organism: Urochloa ruziziensis; assembly: GCA_015476505.1. Classification (NCBI taxonomy): domain Eukaryota; kingdom Viridiplantae; phylum Streptophyta; class Magnoliopsida; order Poales; family Poaceae; genus Urochloa; species Urochloa ruziziensis. Next base: position 38,403,741 of record CM027123.1, on the reverse strand, counting down.
ACATAATTGGTGCAAACTTCAATCCAAGCTGAATGCGAGGGACGCATCTAAAAAATAACTATATTAATCAGATCTCAGATAAGTTAATAACAATGTAAAACCTTTTGGAATGGTTAAATCTTACAAACAAAATTCTGTTCCTGCCAAAACTAGTATAAACATTTGATCTTGAAAAAAAGACAAAAGATTCAAATGGTGTCTAGTGATTTTGTTTCTAAAGAAGAGCTCTGTTAGGGACACAGACCCCTGGGAATGAGAGTGGAAGGGAGAAGGGTGCCGGTGGTTGGGAACAGGTGTTGCATTTGGAAGGGACAAATCTTTAATTACTTCTTGAATTCCCATCAACAAAAAAATTGTACTCATATATATTGAGGAACCGGCTTGTCCTTAAGTAACCTATTAGATAGATTCATGCAGATAGAATCCCATCTAACTACAATTCATCCTATGACCTATGACAGCGGGGCCTTTATGAACCTGCACCAATTCCTAACCTGCCACCTGTTTATCTTTCCTTTTGCGCTTGTAGGTCCTGCTGATCATAAGAAGTTCATATTACACCTGGCTCTCAATTTCTATAGCCAATTCAAGTATTAGCCTGCTGTGTTGATACCGTGACACAGTTTCATCCTACTAACTTACTTTTGGCAGCTAACATATATGGTAAGGTCACTTGAATCGCAATCTTTAAACATTTGGTGCTATCGATTCCAGTTCCGCACGACATAGGGAATCATCCCTTGCCTCACCTGCTGTCATCAAGCTGCTGCCTGAGCCATCAGCCTTCAAGCTTCCAATCTGTTAATTGTGATCGGGGGAGATAGGGAAGAAAGAGGAGAGGGGAAGAAAAGATGAAAATAACTGGCATGCATTAGAACCAAGTGCACCTGGATGCCACATCAGCATCATGTTGAAATCCACCTTTGATTGGACTAAGGGTCTAAAATGTTGGGTTTGTATAGTTCAATTGAGATCAGTGTCTTTACTGTTGCATCGCATAGGTGCAAATCGCACTTTATTGATGCTTACCAAATGTTTCTAGAAGGGGCCATTTTTAGCATAAAAGGTTATATCCTTGTCCCAGGGCCATAGCAAGCCAACCATGCAAATGCCCTTACACACAACCCTTTTCCTGTATCACAGCTCAAAGCCAACCATTTCACACGTCACAAAACCCAAAACCCAAATGCCACCTAATGGGTTCAAGTGGCTATAGTGCCAGGGGTCAAACAGATTCTGTAAAAAGTGCATTTCAATGGAGTGAAACCTGCTGAGATTTTACAAAAGCCCATAAAACAATGCAAGGAATTCCTTCAGAAAAGGATTGCGCAACACTATACAAACCAAAATAAATGAAAGGAGCAAAAATGTCTCTAGCCTTGTGGTTAGAGAACCTGAGTTGGGTCTGGAATAAAAAAATTATGCAAAAAAAAATAAATGAAAGGAAACGTACCCATATATACTCCAGAGATGCAAGCACTTGAGCAGGACTGAACAGGGTATCAAACCCATGTTCGCAGTAAGACTTGCCATTCCGATAACATCGCCATTTTCATCTATGACTGGCCCTCCAAGTGTGGACTACATCATTTGTGTTGTTATTGTTAATATCAAAATGGAAGATTCATACTAACCCAGTGTTTACAAAGGCATGTAACATAAGACGAAAAGAAAATATGAATAATCTTATCTCAGGGCAGAATGTTAATTGTACCTCAAGGACTACAGCTTTCATGTACATGTAATGGTGACGTTCATATACAGTTGGGCCTTGATACTGGACTCTACCATTGCTTACTTGTATATTGAGGTTTTCATCTCTCCCTAGAACATAGACGCGTTGTGCAAAGTTAACTCCTCTGCCAAAGTGTGCGAGCTCAGCAGGTCGATCTACAGTTGCACGGATCAGAGCAAATCCATAGTGCTTATGGTAATACAACAATTGACCTTTGATTCTATCATTCGCCAATTGAACATAGACCTGAAAGGACAGTTACAAAAGATGTTTTCTTGAGAATGTATTTTGCACAATGTAACATACTGAATACACAACTAAACTTCCAGAGAAGTAGAGGGAATCATCTCTTGACTGTAACTTAACAAGAGATATGTTGGGCGTGGATTACTTGTCAAACAAAAATATACAAAAAAGGGGTTTCATTTCACAATATTTAAGTCAAATGAAATTGCTATCCTAAAGAAGCTTTGGTATTTTTCGTTATGTTTCACAACTAACCTCTTCATCAGGTGCATACTTATGTTCGCCTAACCACTCATTTAAGGAAGTCTCACAGCAGATGAGATATGTTGATGTCAAAACCAGTGCATCATTACTGTTGTCATCCCATTTGATCAGGAAGCCAGAGCACTGTCTCAACAACTTATTATCTGCATTTTCACTTAAGCACGTGTTAGCAAATATCAGCACGTTTTGTAGCACTCCAAAACGAGACAAGTATGTTTAAAAGAAAAACAGAAAGAGAGTGTATTACCAATATATGATGAAAGACATACAACAAACTTTGCAGCTTTGACGATTATCTTAGTTGCATGTGCACGGACAAGAAAAAACTCTTCGTGATCAAGGCCTTCAGATTGGATTCTCTGGTCTGGAAGCCTCAGTTGGCAATCTACATATACGTGACAAATTAAAAGCCATTATAAAAGACAGAAGTTTACAGGGTCCATTATGTTGGGACTTATGTCGCGTCAAACAAAATACACAAATTCTGTCAAATGTATATGAGAAATCTAGCACGGATTGTGTTGTAGATTACTAGTACGTACGTGTATATATCAATTTAGTCTTCGCCTACTGTTTCGTCAGTTCTTATACAATGCACAAAAATCAGTCAGTACGTGTTCCCTACTTCCCTCCCTCCAAAGTTGTAGACAGTACAGAAAGCAGAAAAAATAAGGATCGGAACGCAAACCTGATTTATTACAGTACTTTCCTCTCTCCTCATCATCCTCAAAGGCATCAACTTTTGTCCGGTCGGCGTTGGGACGCTGTTCATAGATTTCGTCTTCGCTTGAATCATCCCCTATGGCTCGGAGCGGGATGCATGGGTTACAGACGGAAGAGCTGGGTACACAAGCCTCTTCAGTGGCACTTGAAGCTGAGGCTCCATCCTCCTCTTGTGCGGAGATCGACTCGATCCCTGTCAATCGGATTGACCGATTGCGCCGCGCACGACGGGACGGGAGATCCGGCCGACGTGGACCCACGTCGACGCTTTCGTTCCCCTGGCCGGTGCCCCGAAGTCGCTTCAACCTTCTCTCGCATGGAGGTCGGCGACATACCTGTCGGTTTGATTTACCGATGGGCTGCTCAACTCCTAGCCAAATTCCCTCGACCGAAGCCGCAGCTTTCTTGACGTGGATCTGCACCGCGCGTTGCAGTTGGGGGCAACCGTGGATCAGGCTGTCAGCCAAGACGGAGGCGGATATAATATACCAACAAATAATGTTGGATACGAATTCGGTATGGCACTATTTCCTACTATATTTCAGTCGAACTAGCAGAAGGGCAACATGCCGCAGGACACGTGTTTTAAAAAATTTATTAAATAAAAAGTTTGTATATATTTATTAAAAATCTATAATTATAACTTTTCTCTTGCAATTAGGATATGATCTTTTTTAATAAAATGAAATTAGTGCAAATTTTGATTTCAGTATGGAAAATATAGTATTTACCTAACGCATTTGTAGTCTCCATCAAATTAGGGGCAGTTGCTTGTGCTTTTTTTCGTTCTTGATATTGACGTTGATATTCACGATTTCTAGTGCTGGAAATTAGGCCCATGGAGAGGCCCATTTCAGAAATTCCAAAGCGAGAGTGCATGGCAAAATGGATAGTCTCATACTACTAATTTGGGTTGGTGCAAGCCAACTTAAATAGGAGAGCTTTCTTCCCTCGTTGAACACACAACAAAGGGAACAATGAACCGCAAAAAAAAAGAGGAAAGAATGGGGCTTGGTCTACACAACACACGCACGCGCGCACGCGTATACGCGTTCCTTTTCGCGTGACAGACCGTTACTACTGCCAATTAGTGGGGTGTTATTGTAGGTGATTTAGTCAACAAAGAGCTGTTGGTTGCCTCCTCTATCTATAAGAGGTCCTGGAGACGTCTAGGAACAGATTGATCCAACGCCGGAGTAACCCATGCTCTCATTCTTTCTCGTTTTTCCATCTGGTGATTGTGCTGTGGTACTGAGCTGCTGGATCTCGCCGGCCCTTCTTCTTGGCGTGCACCGAGGAGCAGGGTGAGCGGTATCTCCGAGCCCTTGCCGTCGTGAAGCCTGCACGAGGGGCGGCAATAAGGTTTCTAGGCAGCGCAACTGCGCGACCGCTCAAGCCGATCGACTACGTTCTGCGCTGCCTCATCTGCGATCTACACTGCGTCGAGTCTACACAAGGACGAAGCGCTGATCTGTAAGTCTGATGGATTTACTTACCGTTTACATGTGTATGTTTTGGTTAATTTCAATCTATATGCGAGTAGATTTATTTTACATAGCAGTAGCATTATTTTGTGCAATTTGCCTCAAACTAAATTCTGGTAGATTTAAATGCATATTTCCAACAATCCAGAAACCTTATCTATGCGTTTACCATAATTCAGCAATGGCTGGTGCTTCGGATGCAATGAAACTTGAGAGGTTTGTTGGCGGTAACTTCCGTAGATGGCAGACTAGAGTCAAGTTTTGGCTCATGTCTATGGGACTGTGGTGGGTGATCCACCCAGTGATGCCATTCACGGTTGAGCAGAACATGACTTTTGGGGGATCAAGTGATACTGCACTTGGATGTATCCTGACCCTGGTGTCGGGTCAGCTCTACGATGTGTATATGAATTACACAAACCCCACAGAGTTGTGGGATGCACTTGAGTGCAAATTTGCAGTCTCTGAAGGCGGTCGTTTACTCTACTCCTGTGAGCAGTTCTATGACTATAGCATTGATGCTGCAAAGTCGATAGTTGCACAGGCGCATGAGTTACAATTGTTGGTTAGAGAGATTGCAAGTTTGGGTTGTGTCTTGCCAAACAGGTTTGTGGCAGCGGGCATTATTGCCAAACTCCCTACTTCTTGGAGGGATTTTGCCACTTCCCTGAAACATAAAAGAGAAGATATCTCCACCGACGATCTGATTATAGCCCTCAATGTGGAAGAAAAGGCAAGGGCAAAGGATGTTCCAGGAATGTCCGCTCTAGGTGCAAGTGCAAATGTCATAGTGAACAAGCCCAATTACAAGGGCAAGGGGAAGGGTAACTATGGTGGAAAGCCTAAGAAAACCACTAACTTCAAGAAGAAACCTGAGAAGGATGAGAAGGTCAGAGCATGTTATGTGTGTGGCAAAGAAGGGCATCTTGCGAAGAATTGCCGCCACCGCAAGGACCGAGATGATGGCAAGCCAAACAAGAAGGTGAACGTCACCATAGGCGAAGGCAATGAGGCCGGTGGATCTCGGTATAGTAATTTACCATTTGTATTTCGGTATTTCAATCTACAGATTGGTGGATTGATACTGGTGCAAATATACATGTATGTTCTGATATTTCCTTGTTTACTTCTTATCAGGGAGCGCGGACTTCCTCCGTTTTGATGGGAAACGGATCAGCTCCTTCTGTTCTTGGTGTTGGTACGGTCGAACTCAAGCTGAGTTCAGGGAAGATTGTCCACTTGAAGAACGTGCAGCATGCTTCGTCGATAAACAGGAATCTCATTAGCGGGTCCCTGTTATGTCGAGATGGTTATAAGTTAGTGTTTGAGTCCAATAGAGTTGTAATGTCTAAATTTGGAAATTTTATTGCTAAAGGCTATGATAGTGGAGGCTTGTTCTGTTTAAACACTGTTGAGCCAAACTTTCATTTGAATATTGCATCCATGAATAAAATTTGTGAGTCCAATGTGTGGCACTCTCGTTTCTGTCATATCAATTTTGACACCATTGCTAGAATGCCCAAATTAGAGTTGATTCCGAAATTCGATGTAGTCAAAGGATCAAAGTGCCCATCATGTGTGCAAGGAAAACAACCTCGAAAACCTTTTAAGAGTTTAGAGAAAAAGAGAGACTTGGCCCCGTTAGATCTTATTCATTCAGATCTATGTGAGATGAATGGATTGTTGACTGGAGGAGGCAAAGATATATTATGACTTTAATAGATGATGCTACACGTTATTGCTATGTTAACTTGCTGAAAACAAAAGATGAAGCTCTCAACTATTTTAAGATCTTTAAGGCCAAGGTTGAGAACCAACTTGAGAGAAATATCAAGCATTTGCACGATGATCCTGGAGGAGAATACATCTTCAATGAGTTCTCTCAGTTCTGTGCTGAACATGGTATAGTATAATCCATGAAGTTACACCACCATACTCACCTCAATCTAATGGGGTGGCTGAAAGGAAAAATCGGACACTTAAAGACTTGGTAAATGCCATGTTAGAGAGTTTGGTATGTCCAATGAATGTTGGGGGAAGCTATATTGACAGCGAATTTTGTCCTTAATCGAGTTGTGACAAAGAACAAGGATGTCACTCCTTGTGAGGGATGGAAGGGGCGAAAACCCAATGTCAATTTTCTGCGCACGTGGGGTTGTTTGGCTAAAGTCAATATACCAGCGCCGAAAAAGAGAAAGCTTGGACCCAAAACAGTTGATTGTGTGTTTTTGGGTTACGCACATAACAGCACGGCTTATAGATTTTTAGTTGTGAAATCAGATTCTCCTGATGTGAGCGTATACACAATCATGGAGTCACGTGATGCTACATTCTTTGAGGAAGTGTATCCTATGAGAGCAGCAAGTAGTAGTGAAACTCAGGTTTACACTCAACCTGAAACAAATACTTCACCTGAATCGAATGGTGAACCGGTTACATCTGACGGAGATGATGATAAAGTCGATGATGCTCCATGCAGAAGTAAGAGACAAAGGGTTGCGAAATCCTTTGGAGATGACTTTATTGTATATCTTGTGGATGACGTGCCAAAAACACTTCCAGAGGCTTATGCGTCTCCAGATGCAGAGTATTGGAAAGAGGCAGTCTGTAGATGGACTCCATCATGTCCAATGGGACTTGGGAGATCACTGATTGTCCAAGCGGGTGTAAACCAGTTGGATGCAAGTGGATCTTTAAAAAGAAAATGAGGCCTGATGGTACAATTGAAAAGTATAAGGCAAGACTTGTGGCCAAGGGTTATACCCAAAAAAAGGGAGAGGATTTCTTTGATACATACTCTCCTGTAGCCCAGATTGCTACCATTAGAGTACTGCTAGTGCTAGCAGCTTCCTACGGTTTACATGTCCATCAAATGGATGTAAAAACGACTTTCCTTTATGGAGAGTTAGAGGAAGAAATATATATGGAGCAGTCAGATGGCTTTGTTGTCCCTGGAGAGGACAACTAAGTGTGCCGATTAATTAAATCTTTATATGGCCTAAAGCAAGCACCAAAACAGTGGCACGAAAAATTCGACACCACTTTAACATCTGCAGGGTTCAGCGTGAATGAGGCAGATAAGTGTGTGCACTACCGTTATGGTGGGGGTGAAGGTGTTATATTGTGCTTGTATGTCGATGACATACTTATATTTGGGACCAGCACTGCTATGATTGAAGAGATCAAAGCTTTTTTATCTCGATGTTTTGATATGAAAGATTTGGGTCCAGCAGATGTAATTCTGAATATTAAGTTGATTCAAACTGAGGATGGGATAACATTGAGTCAATCCCATTACACGGAGAAGATTCTTAGCCGATTTGGCTTTGAGGACTGTAAAGTCGCTCCAACTCCCTATGATGCAAGTGTGAAACTTCAAAAATTCAAAGGATAGGGAAGAGATCAACTGAGATATTCACAAATAATTGGATCCCTTATGTATCTGGCTGGTGCAACCAGACCAGACATCTCCTATGCTGTGAGCAAATTGAGCCGGTTCACGTCAAACCCAGGAGATGATCATTGGAAAGCACTCGAGAGAGTGTGTCGCTATCTGAGAGGTACTTCAGATCTTGGAATTCACTACACGGGATACCCACCTATGTTAGAGGGGTATAGTGATTCCAATTGGATCTCTGATGCGGATGAGATCAAAGCTACTAGTGGCTATATATTCACTCTAGCGGGTGCTGCAGTTGCATGGAGGTCCTGTAAACAAACAGTCTTGACTAAATCAACGGCTGAAGCAGAACTTGTAGCACTTGAGACTGCCACTAATGAGGCTGAATGGCTTAGAGAGCTGCTGATGGACTTGCCTTTGCTTGAGAAGCGGGTACCACCCATCCTAATGTATTGCGATAACCAATCAATGCTAGCTCAGATTATGAATACAAAGGATAATTCCAAGTCCAACCAGCATATTAAGCAGAGGCTTAAAACTGTCAGAAAAATGAGACACTCCGGAGTAATAGCTGTAGGTTATGTGAGAACTGAGAAGAATCTGGTAGACCCTTTTACAAAGGGATTATCACGGAATGTGATTTTTGTGATGTCTAAGGACATGGGTATGAGGCCCATCTGAGTATGTTACACCACAATGGTAACCTATCCTATGTGATTGGAGATCCCGTGAAGTAGGTCATAAGAAGAATAAGTTGAGGGTGAACTCAAAGAGTACATTAATAAAATAAAAATGTACCCATGTCCAAATGACAACTAAAGTACTATTTACTGCTTGGAAGGTTGGCATAAAGCCTTATTGTTTTCCGTTGAAAAGATATCAGCCAGCAGGATATTTTGAAGGGGAACACCTACGTGAGTCTAACTGTAGGTCGCAGTTCTTGAGAGAGGGCGCTGTCATCGAAAACTCACTAAAAGATAAGGGAGCATACCATTAACGCTCTGGTTAGGCGAGGTCTTATTGGCAGCCTAGTATCAGCTATGACTTCAGGTGAAGTTCAACTGCACTAAAGTTGGGAATTCAAGGCCTAGTCCATTCTCCGGCCGCAGGAAGATGAATCTTGTTGTTCTAGGTGTAAATTCAACCCGTACGGGACTTATGCTAAAACGTTGGTACAGCACATTGATCCTTTGTCCTTCTTAATCTGACTTTGGCATTGGTGGGGGATTGCTGGAAATTTGGCCCATGGAGAGGCCCATTTCAAAAATTCCAAAGCAAGAGTGCATGGTGATTGTGCTGTGGTATTGAGCTGCTGGATCTCGCCGGCCCTTCTCCTTGGCGTGCACCGAGGAGCAGGGTGAGCGGTATCTCCGAGCCCTTGCCGTCATGAAGCCTGCACGAGGGGCGGCAATAAGGTTTCTGGGCAGCGCAACTACGCGACCTCTTGAGCCGATCGACTACGTTCTGCGCTGCCTCATCTGCGATCTGCACTGCGTCGAGTCTACAGAGGACGGAGCGCTGATCTGTAAGTCTGATGGATTTACTTACCATTTACATGTGTATGTTTCGGTTAATTTCAATCTATATGCGAGTAGATTTATTTTACATAGCAGTAGCATTATTTTGTGCAATTTGCCTCAAACTAAAATCTGGTAGATTTAAGCGCATATTTCTAACATCTAGCACTTGTCTTCTCTTGTTTTGCATAAGAATTGTCCACGCGATACAATATGATTGTGGTGGCGGTGATCGGCGTCGAGTCCTTGTCGCCGACTCCGATCACGTTGATGCCTTGCCGCCATGATGGATAGATGCAACGCCGTTGAGGCACACGTCGACCCCGTCGCCGTCCCTTCCGCCTCCACCGATGACACCGTCGTCGTTGCCATCCCCGCGGTCGCCATAGGCGACAACTAGACCGTGGTGCAAAAATTAAACACGACAGCGGCAGTCCCTTGTCGGTTTCTTACGTGAGCAACTATACCAATTGAAATATGAAATTCGTGAAATTGAACCCTAAATCACTTATATGTATCTGTGGTTGGCTTGGGCTCTCCTACCTAGGGATAGTTGCAGAAGCCGCCAGCCCAGTGGTTGTCTCACAAGGGCTACGGGCCCCTGTGTAAGGGTGGGGCAGAGGTTTGGGGGCTTTCTCGGCCTGCGTGAGAAGGTCTTCTCTCTTAGCAAAAAGCCCGGGGCTGTCTTACCCCGCAAGTCGAGTTTTTTTTAAATCACTTATATCATTTTTACAAATATAAATTTCCACTTAGGTGTGGTACTTTATCAATTTTTATAGGTAAATTTACGTCATGATCCACGATGCAAACTATCTCTTTTTTGTTATTTCAGATGGATTTATATCATGACGTAAGTGGTTCTAAGCGTGGGGTGTAAGATTGTTAAAAGTGTAATATTTTAATATTGTAATTCGCTTTTTACAGAGATGTAGTCAATATGGACTCTTAAGATTAATCTAGAGCATTCGATCATTGTACAATCCAACGGTGTAGCCATTGTAAAAGTAAGATGTAAGATTTGGTTCACCATCAATTTCGTCGTCCTTTCATAGTACTAGCAGAAGGGCACGTGCCGCACGCACGTGTTTTAATAAAATTACTAAATTAGAGATGTAATCAATATGGACTCTTTAGATTAATGTGGAGCGTTCGATCATCATTAAATCCAACGGTGTAGGCTCAAAGGTGTAAGCGTTTTAAATTAGAGATGTAATCAACATGGACTCTTTAGATTAATCTAGAGTGTTCGATCATCATAAAATCCGACGGTGTAGGAGGTGTAAGAGTAAGATTTGTATGGCCGTCAAATCTTTCGCTCTTTATAGTATAGATAGATAGATAGATGTTAATAACAATATAGATGTTGTAGAATGCAAATACAAAAATATTATATTAGTTTGAACGGATTCGCAATCAGATGTCTACTTTTCACTACTATAAAGAACTCCTCAAACACATACATAAAACTTTTTAGTTTTGACCATATTTACATTTAAAGTCATTTAGGTGTCCAAATGATGTATATAAATTTAGCTCCATTTACTACCTTTCTTTCCTATTGTCATTTGAATTTTATGTTTTTTAAAAAATTTGAAACTTTTGCACATGATCTCGGCTGAAGACAAGCTTTATACAAAAGTTGTATATTTTGATGAGATCTACAACTTAGTAATTGATAGTTTTTTATTTCAAGTCATTTAGATGCCAAATAATATCTCAAAATTTTAGGCAATAGGATTTTTTTTTGATACTTTGAATCTCCCACTTTACCACAGCATCTAGCCAGGGGTTCAGGCACATTTTGAGTGAATTTGTTGTCAGTTTCAGGTCACTCTGGACCGTTCCGTCGTTTAATAATTGATCATTAGAAAACTTTTATGCATTATTATCAAAATCTTGGATTGACTGCAAACATTGGTACTTGTTGTAGTTTCATGGCCAAGATATCTATCTATCTATCTATCTATCTATCTATCTATCTATCTATCTATCTATCTATATTCTATACTAATCACATACACTACTACACAAACCGGCATCACAGCCGGTTCGGAACCCCCATCACAGCCGGTTTTGGGGGGCGGCTGAGATAAAGCGGCTGTGATAGTCCCCACTATCACAGCCGGTTTTCAAAAACCGGCTGTGATGGGGGGACTATCACAGCCGGTTTTTGTCTAGAACCGGCTGTGATAGTGGGGTGATCACAGCCGGTTTTTTTCTAGAACCGGCTGTGATGGGGGGATATCACAGCCGGTTCTAGGCTATGGCCGGCTGTGATAGGCCCCCTATCACAGCCGGCCATAGCCTAGAACCGGCTGTGATCTTTTTTTTTCATTTTTCATATAGCAAATATATTTCGCATATATATCAAATATTCCATAAATATCAATCACATATTCAGAACCCACATATAAAGCACGATGCATCCAAATATAACATTTCAACGAAACCATCTGGACGTTATTACATTAAGTTCATACACATCAAGTTCAATACATGCATATCAAGTTCCGCTACGCTACGAGTGCATGTCAAATATATTACAAGTTCCATCTAGTCTCACGGCTTCATAATGTTGTATTCTCCATCTTCGGCTATAACATGTTCGAGAATGAACCCGGCAAGCTGTTCTGAAAGTGCAATTATCTCGGTCGCAATCATCGCGGACGCACCAACCTCGGCTTCCTGCAACATGAGTGAGAGCGAAGCAAGCACATGAGTAGTGAAGTAAGAACATGAGTTAGTGAATCAAAAATGCATTAACATATATGGCTAAAACTATTGAGAAAGTAAAAGACGATACGAACCCTAGTTAGGTTCACATAAAGCGGTAAACCCCCACAAACCTGTCTCTCTAGAGCGCTAAAGTCGTCACCAGTGTAGCAGTGGATGTAGTGCATGACATAGTACCCGCAGTGATTGTTTCCCATCGGCTGCTTTTTAATCCACTTTGTAGATGATACAGTGAATTTATCTGTGACGAAGGGTCTATGCAACCCTTTGTTTTCCTTTTTCTTGCAATACATTTTGAAAGCCCTACAGGACATTTTCGGAGTGAATGTGATCAGGCAGATGCAATCAATTTTGATCCAAAAGAGTGATTTGTCTATACTTACTTGTTTAGTACTTGAATGAGTGGATCGATCAAATGAAGAGGCCTATCTTTTGAGTCATAAACCTTGATGGAACTTTGAAGAATGCAAATATCCAAGAGAACATAATGGCCGCTGTAAACCAAAGGGTGAAACATGATCATTTTTGCCGCGTAACTAACAACGGTTAGATAAAGGAGAGATGAAATGTAACTAGGAACACACTTACAGGAAGTTGTACGGTAGAAGTATGCTTTCCTTCATTTTAAGAAGGCAAAAAGCATTGTACAAATAATGCATGGTATCAACATTTGCAAAATTCTTCTCATTTACTGCAACAGGGTCCAAGAAGGCTATGTCTTTAATCCCACGCTCTTTTAACAAGTGGGACTCCATCCTAAAAAAGATCTAGTTGTAAAATGCATTGTGTTGAGCAAAAGAAGTGAACAGAATGTACATCAGAAGAGAATACTTACAAGCACCACAGGAAGAGGATGTTGACGTCGAGAGCATCTTGCTGGTACAACTCAAATAGAGACTTGTATTCGAGGTACCTGTCGTGACGAGGACTGCCTTCAATTATTTGGCCAAAGAATTCCTTTGGGTACCTCACTCCAAAGTAAATGCCGGATTGACGTTTGTACCAATCATGCAAATTCCTCATCTTCATCGGTAGGCCAGGCAATTCTTCTGGGCAAACTAGGTCTTTCCCGTGCTCAAACGTCCAAGCTAATTTTGTTGGAGCAGTGACAAGGTAACCATCTTCCTTCGCTATATTGTCCAAGTCTTCCTCAGTCATGCCACCTTCCATGCAAAATTGAGCTTTAATTGATTTCTCCTGATCAAGGTTATCTTGGTGCTTCAGCTTGCTAAATTCCAACATTGACTTCTTAGCAGTGATTCGCTCAAAGTCTGTCTTTGGCGGTTTGTTATTCCCCGTTTGCTTAACCGAGCACAACTTGTGAAAGTGCTCAACCGCCTGTCTGCCTACCGTCGGATCGTCCTTATCAGGGAGGAGGGATGTTATGCTTCCACTCACCGCTTTTTTCTTCTCTTTTAGCGGAGGCGGGCTTGAGTTGCATGCTCGCCGCTTCTGCGATGATCTGGTCCTCACCGGACTTTCAGTGAATGCACTTAGCAAGGACCTCGTAGCCGGCCTGCGAGGAGGAGTTGGTTCCCTTGGGGGGGTTTCTTTCCTTGGAGGTGGACTTGGTTCATTTCGAGGCGGACTCTGATCTATTTGAGGGCTAGGCTGACTTGGTACCCTCTCCGGTGGAAACGTGTTCTCGTCTGACGACCCTTCCGAATCAGAATCAGTAAAGGATATGTAGCGCTTCCGCCACGCCACAAAGCATCCAAGGTTATCCTTGAGCTTAACCTTGTCATCCTGCCCTGCAATTTCCAACTCAACTACGCCGTATTTCTTCTTCACAAGTGCGTCAAGTGTCACTCTTGCAAAACCGGTCGGCAGTTCTCGACAATGCAAAACCTCTTTCTCTCGGGTAGGCTGAGCTAGACCTATGGCCACCTTGGTCTTGATAAACCCCGACATCACATATAACTTACAAGCCTTTGGTTCAGTGATCTCATCCACCGGGAATCTGTTATTGGGGTCTTCTACGGGGGGATGTGCATTACTCCCGCAACTGCTTCGAGGCAGCACAACTGGGCTAGCGAGAATGTCGCAGCCATCTTGAGCTGCAACAAGAGGACGCTGGCTCTGGCTTTGCTCAAGCAACTCTCCACGAATCTCCTCGCGAATCGTCTCACGCAACTTTGCTTGAGAAGCATCCATTTCATCACGAACTTTCTGCATAAGATCTTCAACTACTGCTTCTCGCTGTGCTTTCGACCTTGATCGACTTCTGTACGAGTCAGAATATTCGGCGAAGCCAAGCTGCCACGGAACTAGCCCCATTCCTCGTACGCGGCCAGGATGCTCTTTGGTTCCCAAGGCTCGGCTCAGCACGTCATTCTCCCTATCTGGAACAAAAGCACCTGAGGAAACCTCCTCACGTACTTCTTGGATCCGTTTCACCAGATGTTTGGCACGTTCATCTTTGCTCACAAGCTTTCCATCAGGACCGTGACTACTCCCATGGGAGAGAGCAAATATCAAAGAACGCATCTCCCATCCTACGGTCTCGGGCACGACACCATTCTTTTCCATCTCTTGAAACTCTGCGTCCCATTGCGGTAACTTGCGCACGATCCCACGAGTTCCCAAGTTATGAGGGAGGGGGTTACTCAGTGCATTTTCAGTGTTCCGCTGACTCATTTCTTTGGCCTTAGTGCTACTCTTGTATGCAAGAAAGTCAGCCCAGTAAGCCCTTTGACTTGGGTATTGATCCCAGTCTGGCTCGGTTCCCGCCTTGACATGCTTATATAGTATACACCTAAATTGCTTAAATCTCTCACCCATTGTCTTCAAGACCTTTTTCTTCGCTATTTCCCGCGCCGAGTCACTTGGGAAGATAAAGCTCTCCAACAACTTCTCCCAACATAACTCCTTGATCTGGTCCGGCACTGTGAGGTTCGGATCCTCCTTTCCGTTCCAGCTCTGATATTTTATCGGAACATTATCCCTCACTATATTTCCGATGGCCGTTTTGTAAGGCCCCTGGACCGTAATAGGATCTACTGGCTCTCCGGATGCATCGACCGCGTTTATTACAGTTCGCCCTTGAGGCATCTTGCTTCGGCCTCGCTTGCCCTTAGGTTTTTCTGATGTTTCGGTCACCTCTGACCTGTTTCCAACATGCTCCTACGTGCAGAGATCAAAACTAATGAGATCAATTTGTCACCAAACTAATTATAGCAAAGGTGTGTGCAAACGAACTACCTCCTCAGCACCAAAGTCTAGGTTGAGGTACGCGGAAGGGCTTCCTTCGTGGTTAGCACCATCATCTCCGCCATCCTGGTGAGCACCAGCATTCTCCGCTTCATTCGCGTCTTGTTTCCCAAAACGGGCTCTCAACCGTGTGAAATGACGCATTTTCCTTACATAAAGTGAATAAAAACTAAGATTCTTATTTATAAACTATCCCCTACATGCTAGGTATATATTAATGGCTTTCCTATGAACCGTTTCAAGATTTGTAGCAAAACCCAATACATGAAGCTTCTAGATTTCTGAATTAGCAATTATTTTGTTTTTTCTCTCTTGATTTTCCATATGCATGTTTTATATACAGGAAAATGAAGTTGTTCATTAGAAGGAGATGATAATGGAGACATGTGCACTGTGGAAACAGTGGCAAAAGGGAGGATTATAGTTTTCTTTAGATGAAAGAGCGAGTAGGGTTGTCTTCAAGGACTTGTATAAATTTTATACAATTTATCGTAGGGTCAACAATCAGGACTTAGTAAACTTACCTAACCATCACAATTTATGAAAGAAAAAATTTGCTACAACACAATGTAATTTTGTGAAACTGGCTGTGTCGCATTGGAACCGTGAAACTTGTCTGTAAGACATTAGGCGTTGTCCTACAACTAAAAACCTACAGCACATATCTTTCATCACGCATGCATCAACAAAGGTGACAATCCAGAGCTGTGAGCCCCTAATTCTCCAGGTTAATTGAAAATGTTTAGACGTACTTGGGCCTAATTATCTTTTATCATGTCTCCATTGTGGTTAATTAAGGACTAATTGCTATTAAACAGTAAAGATTGGTCCTGATAGTTCTTTGTTAATCCATTTTTTAGGGCGTTCTTGATTAATCCTGATTATGCAACTGTTACTATAGCTAATTGCAGTTTAACTGCCATGAGAGAGGTCGTTTTTTCTCCTTTGTTACTCATGCACAATTAGCACCTAACTTAGTCTAGAGTTTTGAATCAGAGATGAATGACAGGATTGCAAAACCAAGAGTCAAAGCCTAAGAAAACCTGCGTAGAGGGGGCGGCGGCGTCGAGGGGGCCGGCGGCGTCGAGGGGGGCGGCGGCGAGGGGGCCGGCGGCGTAGAGGGGGGGCGGCGTCGAGGGGGCCGGCGGCGGCGTCGAGGGGGGCGGCGGCGAGGGGGCCGGCGGCGTCGAGGGGGGCGAGGGGGCCAGCGGCGTAGAGGGGGGCGGCGTCGAGGGGGGCGGCGGCGAGGGGGCCGGCGGCGTCGAGGGGGGCGGCGGCGAGGGGGCCGGCGGCGTAGAGGGGGCGGCGTCGAGGGGGGGCGGCGGCGAGGGGGGCGGCTGGCGTCGAGGGGGGCCGGCGGCGGCGAGGGGAGCGTCCAGGGGCGGCGAGCAGACGCGACGGCGAGCAGACGCGACGGCGAGCAGAGCGCGACGGGAGCGGGCGCGACTGAAAATTTGGAACGGCGGGCGCGCGCGGGCCTATATGTTTAGGCATCACAACCGGTTTTAAAGAAAAACCGGTTGTGATGGAGGCATCACAGCCGGTTTTTCTTTTAAAACCGGTTGTGATGCTCAACATCACAACCGGTTTTGTTTAAAACCGGTTGTGATGGTGGCATCACAGCCGGTTTTAAACAAAAACCGTTTGTGATATATTTTTCCATTTTAACAGCCGAAAAAATCATTTAATTCATAGAAAATAGAATAAGTCTCGAAAAAATTTGAGACTCCTGCACTAGGCTAAACTTAGTGTATATCACATATTAAAAATATGTATACTGTATGAACAATTTCAAAAATGTTTGAGTGTGTGCGAAATACACATTGGAATAACGAGACACGTTTTTTGCTTTAGTAACGGTCGCTAGTTTTGATGTAGTGCAAAAATTTGAATCTCTAATTTCAAATCTTACATCATACACTTTATTCAAATCTTACATCATACACAATCACAGCCGGTTTTAAACAAAAACCGTTTGTGATATATTTTTCCATTTTAACAGCCGAAAAATCATTTAATTCATAGAAAATAGAATAAGTCTCGAAAAAATTTGAGACTCCTGCACTAGGCTAAACTTAGTGTATATCACATATTAAAAATATGTATACTGTATGAACAATTTCAAAAATGTTTGAGTGTGTGCGAAATACACATTGGAATAACGAGACACGTCTTTTGCTTTAGTAACGGTCGCTAGTTTTGATGTAGTGCAAAAATTTGAATCTCTAATTTCAAATCTTACATCATACACTTTATTCAAATCTTACATCATACACAATCACAGCCGGTTTTAAACAAAAACCGTTTGTGATATATTTTTCCATTTTAACAGCCGAAAAATCATTTAATTCATAGAAAATAGAATAAGTCTCGAAAAAATTTGAGACTCCTGCACTAGGCTAAACTTAGTGTATATCACATATTAAAAATATGTATACTGTATGAACAATTTCAAAAATGTTTGAGTGTGTGCGAAATACACATTGGAATAACGAGACACGTCTTTTGCTTTAGTAACGGTCGCTAGTTTTGATGTAGTGCAAAAATTTGAATCTCTAATTTCAAATCTTACATCATACACTTTATTCAAATCTTACATCATACACAATCACAGCCGGTTTTAAACAAAAACCGTTTGTGATATATTTTTCCATTTTAACAGCCGAAAAATCATTTAATTCATAGAAAATAGAATAAGTCTCGAAAAAATTTGAGACTCCTGCACTAGGCTAAACTTAGTGTATATCACATATTAAAAATATGTATACTGTATGAACAATTTCAAAAATGTTTGAGTGTGTGCGAAATACACATTGGAATAACGAGACACGTCTATTGCTTTAGTAACGGTCGCTAGTTTTGATGTAGTGCAAAAATTTGAATCTCTAATTTCAAATCTTACATCATACACTTTATTCAAATCTTACATCATACACAATCACAGCCGGTTTTAAACAAAAACCGTTTGTGATATATTTTTCCATTTTAACAGCCGAAAAATCATTTAATTCATAGAAAATAGAATAAGTCTCGAAAAAATTTGAGACTCCTGCACTAGGCTAAACTTAGTGTATATCACATATTAAAAATATGTATACTGTATGAACAATTTCAAAAATGTTTGAGTGTGTGCGAAATACACATTGGAATAACGAGACACGTCTTTTGCTTTAGTAACGGTCGCTAGTTTTGATGTAGTGCAAAAATTTGAATCTCTAATTTCAAATCTTACATCATACACTTTATTCAAATCTTACATCATACACAATCACAGCCGGTTTTAAACAAAAACCGTTTGTGATATATTTTTCCATTTTAACAGCCGAAAAATCATTTAATTCATAGAAAATAGAATAAGTCTCGAAAAAATTTGAGACTCCTGCACTAGGCTAAACTTAGTGTATATCACATATTAAAAATATGTATACTGTATGAACAATTTCAAAAATGTTTGAGTGTGTGCGAAATACACATTGGAATAACGAGACACGTCTATTGCTTTAGTAACGGTCGCTAGTTTTGATGTAGTGCAAAAATTTGAATCTCTAATTTCAAATCTTACATCATACACTTTATTCAAATCTTACATCATACACAATTCAAGTCTTACACAATCACGCACATTATTAAATTATTACAAAACCATAACACAATATCACAACCGGTTTTCTTACAATATCACACTGATAGCACAACACGCATTACTAAGTCCTTACAACACCATAATACAGTAGTCTATCTACCCCTGCACGCCACAAACCCTCATGAGATAAGTAGAATAGTTTACATCAATAATGTTTATATTAAGATAACGATCCACATAATCTAGTGCATATATTAATGCACTATCCTTTGCCTTATAATTCGCATCCAATGTCTCACCATATATTGTCATCGAAGGGACTTCTGGTGAAGTCAAGGTTACAAATGCTTGAAAACCACCATTTACTCGATAAGAATGTGGCGGTATGAATGAGTAGCCCAACTGTGGTAGGATGTGATGCAACACTTCTCTCAGACCATTCTCTGTGTGCAGGAATCCATTATACAAGTCATCCTATACGTTAAACATATAAAATTAAGAGTTAAATTTGACATTTTAGTAAAAAATTAAGGAAAAAATAACATATGCATCAGAGTTAACTTACGTATTCCGATTCATAAGCAGGGGAAATCCTTTTAGGCATCTGTGTCACGTCTGTCTCATTCATCTCTAGTGCTTTGAGCTTGAAGAAACTGTAGTCCGGAAAGTAATGTCTTGTATGACTTTGCACTTGTACCAGGGCTTTTCTCACAGCATCACGTGCGGCAACAAATTCTTGATGGTAGGGTCCAGAATGCACGTGGAAAATAACATTTTCACTAGGATTTGGGTCGCGCAAAGCACTGGCTTGGATTGAAAGAGAAACAGTATATCTCCCACGATTTATACCACTTCTCTCTCTTATCACCATAGGACAAGAGCCACTTATGTTAGTTACTACAGTTTTGAACCATTCAAGTGCATTAATCGCCTGATTTCAAAATTAGTTAAGAATCAATACGATAACATAATAATCATATAATTTAATCATAAAAAAATTACATTATACCAGTCTTACCAAATCCCTACGGATTTCAGGCACAATCGGAATGAACCCTTCAAATACCGGTCCTGGAGGGTTTGGTGGTGGTGCAGTGAGACCTCCCGAAAACATAGCTGGGTGCGGCGGATACAGTCTACCACGACTTGATCTTGCACGCTGTCTCGGCATTATATATATTTTCCTATTTAACGGAAGAAAACATTTAGCTATAGTTCTATATATGATATATAGCAACTTAAATACCTGAGCTTTGCACTTCGTATCGAAAGAAAACTACGTACAACAATACAAATGAAAAAAAACGCAAGAGAGAAGATGTATATATATACCTAAGCTTTGTTTGTCGACCGGGTGACGGTGGTGCTCGCGAGCAGGCAGCAGAGAGCGATCGAGAGAGCTAGCAGAGCAAACGAGCGAGAGAGCGAGCCAACGAGCGAGAGAGCTAGCAGAGCGAGAGAGCGAGAGAATGAGCTCGGGCGTGAGCTTGCGAGCAGACACAAGCAATAAGTACTGGGCGGTTTTGCCTCGGGCTGTGTGCCACATCACAGCCGGTTTTTATTAAAAACCGGCTGTGAAAACACTCTTCACAGCCGGTTTTTAATAAAAACCGGCTGTGAACACTGTCATCACAGCCGGTTTTTAATAAAAACCGGCTGTGAAGAGTGTTTTCACAGCCGGTTTTTAATAAAAACCGGTTGTGATGAATATTAGAAATATTTTATAATATTTTGCACACAATAAAATTAAAGCAAAAGGCATGGAAAATTAGTGCAATTAACTCTAAATACTTAAACAATAGTAGTGCAATTATCTCTAAATATATAAATAAAGTATAAGTAGTGCAATTAACTCTTAAATACCAAAATAAGGTAAAAGTACTGCAATTAACTCTAATTATTACATAACTATGCATTATTCAACTAACGATGACGGCCTCGTCATGATCACGTCGGACGTAAGCTGGCTCATCATCTTTCTCTTCAAACACAGGTAGGTCGACATCAGGCCCGAGAGGAGGCATGTCGTTGAAGTCGTTCCCTTCTTCCTCGGTTGTGTCTTCAACACCGACGATCTTCCTTTTTCCTTGAAGAACAACGTGTTTTCCATCATTAGCGAGGTCCTTTGCATAGAAGACTTGCACTACATCTTTCGCCCAAACGAATGGTTCGTCTCTGTAGCCTGTCTTCTTAAGATCGACGACAGTCATACCATACTTGTCCTCGAAGACTGCCACTTGATTCACCCACTTGCACCGGAAAAGAGGTATCTTTAAGTTGGGCCCGTAATCTAGCTCCCAGATCTCTTCAATGGTCCCGTAGTATGTCTGCAAGTGTTGATTGTTGTCATAAGCATCGATACGAACACCACTGTTCTGGTTGACACTTTTTTCATCTTGCTTTGTTGTGTAGAATGAGTACGCATTTATGTCATATCCTTGAAATTTTGTCAACGTACTTGATGGTCCCATAACCAACAAATCTAGCTCACGAGAACCAGTTGTACCAACAGTTAATTTCAATCTTAACCAGTCACCAAAGCATTCTCTATGTTTTTTCATGATCCACTTTTGTTGTTTGGCTCTGTTCTGGTTCTGTAGCTCTCGCATATGCATTTCAATATATGGCGAAACTACAGATGCTTGCTGTAGAACAGTGTAATGTGCTTGCGTGAAAGCATCAAGGTCATCGATCCTGCTCGAATGACGGCCGATCGTCCCCCTCCCAACCAGCCTTCCCTCGTGGCGTGATAAAGGCACACCGACTCTTGGCAGATCCAAATAGTATGTGCAGAACTCAATTGCCTCCTCAGTCTCCCAACCATTTGCCATGCTAGCCTCCGGTCTGAATCTGTTTCTAACATACTTCCTAAGCACACTGTTTAACCTCTCGAAAGGAAACATGTTATGCAGGAACATTGGACCAATTGATTTTATCTGAGCAACAAGGTGAATAAGCAGATGCTCTGACATGTCAAAAAATGTCGGTGGAAAATGCATCTCGAGCCTGTTTATAGTATGGATTAGGTCTTCTTGAAGCTTGTCTAGCGTTGTTGGATCTATGACTTTGTGTGATATAGCATTGAAGAAAGAGCACAACTTTATGAGGGGATCCCTCACCTTCGGTGGCAGCACACCCCTTAACGCAACAGGGAGAAGTTGTGTCATGATAACGTGGCAGTCGTGGGCCTTCATGCAACTCATGTTGAATTTTGACTCCTGTATGTTGACCAGCCTCCTGATGTTGGCCGAGTATCCGGTGGGCACTTTCAACTCATGAAAGAATTTACAGATCTTCTTTTTCTCGTCTTTAGTCACTGTCCATGAAGCAACTGGAAGCTTCTTTTTCCCATCAGGCTGTATGATAGGATGTAGTTCAGGCCTGACACCCCATTCTTGTAGGTCTTGACGGACTTCCTGTGAGTCCTTTCCCTTTTTTTCATGGCCATTAATGTTCCAAGGGTGCTCTCAGTCACATTTTTAGTTAGATGCATGCCATCGAGTGCGTGGCGAATAGTAAGGAATTCCCAATATTGAAGTCTAAAGAATATAGACTTCTTTTTCCATAAAGCGCCTGCTGGTGCGGGTACACTTCCTTTTCCCTTTCCAAATACCACATCAAGTTTGCTGACTATTTTAAAGATCTCGTGTCCATCGCGATAACTCGGAGCCGAGCGCTCCTCGGTTGTCCCATCAAATGATTTCTTGTTCCGCCGATATGGGTGATCTCTGCGAAGGAACCTACGATGGCCCATGTAGACCATCTTCTTGCTATTATTTAACCATCTAGCGTCGGTCTCGTCGACGCAAACCACACAACCATTATAGCCCTTTGTAGCCTGGCCAGATACAGTACCAAGGCCGGGGAGGTCCGTGATTGTTACGAATAACAATGCTTTCAACTTGAAGTGTTCTCTCTTGTACTCATCCCAAACATTGACACCATGGTCCCACAAAGTCACAAGATCATCCACCAGTGGCTCCAGGTACACATCGATTTCATTTAATGGCTGCTTTGGCCCTTCGATCAGCAAAGGCATCATAATATACGTCCGCTTCATACAAAGCCAAGGCGGAAGGTTGTATATGCAAAGAGTGACAGGCCAGGTGCTATGTTTGCTGCTAACCATGTTGAAAGGATTCATACCATCAGTACTCAATCCGAACCTTACGTTCCTTATTTCACTGGCAAATTTCTTCTTGAAATGATAATTGATAGCCCTCCACTGTGAACCGTCAGCCGGATGTCTAAGCTTTCCATCATTCAGACGCTCTTCTTCATGCCAACGCATAAGCTTTGCTGTCTTTGGGTTTGCAAATAAACGCTTCAATCGAGGAATCACGGGAAAGTACCAGACGACTTTGGCGGGTGGTCTTTTATTTCGATCACATGTCATATGTATAGCTGATACAGACTTGTACCTAGAAGCTTCACACACTGGGCATGCATCTAATTCTTTATAGTCACCACGATATAAGATGCAATCATTTGGGCATGCATGTATTTTTTGTACTTCTAGCCCAATCGGACATATCATTTGCTTTGCCTGGTATGTGTTCTTCGGCAATCCATTAGGGCTGGGAAGCATCTTCTCCAGAATATTCAGCAAATTGTCAAAGCCCGTGTCTGACACACCATTTGTTGCCTTCATCTCCAGTAGCAAGAGGTCAGCTTCAAGTTTCGACATGCTACAACCACTGTACAACGGAGTCTTTGCATCCTTTCTCATCTGCTCGAGCTTTTTCAGATTCTTTGCATCCAAGCATTCTGGCTCCGCATCACGTATCATCTGGTCAAGACCATCAACCACATCATCCGCAGCTAATGTCTCGGCGAAGGTTTCACCGATGTTTTCCATATATGTTTGTTCGACCGATTCTGGCTCATTTTCAAGTTCCACTGCCTGTGTGGCCTGATGGTGTACTGTTTCCCTAATCTTCTCTCGGGTAGTTTGCTGCGTGGTTTCATTCTCACCTTCCTCACCATGCTTATTCCAAATCTTGTAGTTTGGCACGAACCCCCTAGACAACAAATGATACCGGATCTGCTCGACGTTACGAAACTGTTTCTGGTTTTTGCAGTCATAGCATGGACAATACACATATCCATCACTCATGTTGATGTAAGCCTTCGCAACCTTCACAAATGAATCAACGCCGTTGATATATATGACATCTCTTTTGGCCGCTGGCCTGTACATCCAGCCTCGATCGTTGTCCATCTAAAATTCATGCCAAATTTCAAAATCTAGTGGATGAAACATGCTCAAATTTGAAATGGTTGCTAGTTACCCACCTCAAATTAAGTTGATGGAGTGATTCTTCAAAGAAATCCCAATTTGTACATTGAAGGTTGGCAACAAATCCCCTCTAAAATGGAACAAGAGAGCCCCTACATCAAATTCATGCCAAATTTCAAAATCTAGTGGATGAAACATGCTCAAATTTGAAATGGTTGCTAGTTACCCATCTCAAATTAAGTTGATGGAGTGATTCTTCAAAGAAATCCCACTTTCTACATTGAAATTTGACAAGAAATCCCCTCTAAAATGGAACAAGAGAGCCCCTACATCAAATTCATGCCAAATTTCAAAATCTAGTGGATGAAACATGCTCAAATTTGAAATGGTTGCTAGTTACCCATCTCAAATTAAGTTGATGGAGTGATTCTTCAAAGAAATCCCACTTTCTACATTGAAATTTGACAAGAAATCCCCTCTAAAATGGAACAAGAGAGCCCCTACATCAAATTCATGCCAAATTTTAAAATCTAGTGGATGAAACATGCTCAAATTTGAAATGGTTGCTAGTTACCCACCTCAAATTAAGTTGATGGAGTGATTCTTCCTTTCTACATTGAAATTTGACAACAAATCCCCTCTAAAATGGCATGCCAAAATTCAAAATCTAGTGGATGAAACATGCTCAAATTTGAAATGGTTGCTAGTTACCCATCTCAAATTAAGTTGATGGAGTGATTCTTCAAAGAAATCCCACTTTCTACATTGAAATTTGACAAGAAATCCCCTCTAAAATGGAACAAGAGAGCCCCTACATCAAATTCATGCCAAATTTTAAAATCTAGTGGATGAAACATGCTCAAATTTGAAATGGTTGCTAGTTACCCACCTCAAATTAAGTTGATGGAGTGATTCTTCCTTTCTACATTGAAATTTGACAACAAATCCCCTCTAAAATGGCACAAAAGCCCCTCCATCAAATTCATGCCAAAATTCAAAATCTAGTGGATGAAACATGCTCAAAATTGAAATGGTTGCTAGTTACCCACCTCAAAATAAGTTGATGGAGTGATTCTTCAAACAAATCACACTTTTCCCGTTGCAATTTGCCAATAAATGCTCTCTAAAATGGAACAAGAGAGCCCCTACATCAAATTCATGCCAAAATTCAAAATCTAGTGGATGAAACATGCTCAAAATTGAAATGGTTGCGAGTTACTCACCTCAAAATAAGTTGATGGAGTGATTCTTCAAAAAAACCCAACCTTTAGAGAGCAATTTGGTGAAAATGGAGAGCAAAAAGGGTTGAGAGAGGAGTGGGCGTCGGGTTTAGAAGAAGGGGAGGGGAGGGAAAGAGGGTTTTGTACTGTATAGGCACATCACAACCGGTTTGAATTACAAACCGGCTGTGAAAGGGGGCATCACAGCCGGTTTGTAAGAAAAACCGGCTGTGATGCGCCGGCCGACTATCACAGCCGGTTTGTGAGAAAAACCGGCTGTGATAGTGAGCATCACAGCCGGTTCTGGTGTCAGCTTGCCCCACCTAACTAAAAACCGGCTGTGATAGCCCGTTTGTGATAGTGGTTTGTGTAGTAGTGGTATTAACTCATTCTTTTGGGATATATTCTGTTATATATGATTTAAATATTGGAGAGAGACTAAGGAGAAGAGAAAGAGAATAATTCCATAGATGTGATGGGCATGACAACTTATTACAGGGAACATGAAACATAGTTGAAGGAGCAAAACATTAATTATTTTCTAAACAAAGATACTAAAATGTGACGGTAGGATAGTTGAGTTGAAGGAGCGAAACACATTAATTATTCTTTAATAAAAGATTATACTAAAATGTGACAGGATAATTTAGACTTAATTTTTGCGTAGTGGCAGAGATGGGTAATTTAGAAGTAAATATACGGGGTTATTTTAGGCTAATTATTCGTAATGGCGTAGGTGGGTAATTTTACTCTACAGTTTAGAGTATGTATCCTAGAATCAAAAGTGGCTTCGTGTGAAGGCTACTTTGGGTTTTCTGTTTTTTTTTATAGTATCCACCTAGAATTCTAGGTGGCTTAACGTGGATGCTTGAAAATCCAATTAGTAATAGTAAGATTAGCTAGGAGGGACTTCTTTTCTGAATTCTGGTTGAATGAAGCGCCTGCGTGCGTCACTAATTCGATCAAGAACGATTGTAACCCCCAGTCTAGTTAATAAAGCTCTCCTTTATCCGAAAAAATAGAGGATTTATAGAGATCACCGAACACTGCATGGACCATGATCAGAAGTGACAAGTGCATGAGTTGCTATAGATAAATATTTGAAGCACCGGAACAATATGGAACTGGGAGCTTTGTCTTCTACTCTTCTGAGACGTCACCACCCACTCGACCGCAGCTTTACATGCATGATCTGTAGTTGGCATGGGATGCATCGAGGATCTAACTGAAACTCTAATTAACTATAGAGCTGTATGTATAATATTGAGCGGGTCTATGGTTTACCAGCGAGGTAGCACGCCCCAGGAATCTCACGATGAGCAGCATGGACAGTTAACGAGTGCATCTACTACTAGAAAGACCCTCATTCGTGCCGGTACAGAGCCATGAGCATCTCGGACGAGCAGATGTTGTTGATCCAGCAGCTTCTTTTAGTTTTGCTAGTTTTGCTTTTACTGAAGCACAATGCACATTATTCTGATTTTAACATAAATTATGTGGTCACCAGGATAGCAGCCACACACAGTGGTACATCAGTTTCAGTAGCTTCATTTCTTACTCTCCCCTACACATTTGGATGAAAATTCCATTCGCACATTATCAAGCATCGATGCTCAACTCATAGAGTTGGTTGTTAGATGCCGTTGGTTTCAGGTTACCCTATTGGAACCTGTCAGTTCCAAGTGTAAACAAAAAATAGATTTTCTAGAGCACATATTAGTTCATTGAAATTAGAAAAAAATAGCTTATGTTGGCCGAGATAGTTTCATATTATTAAACAAAGATGTAAACACACACATACAAATATATGTTACTGGTGTAGATCCATCTAATGTATCATGTTTCGAAGCACATGGTTGATATACACCTTGACACGGAATAAGATCGAGTGATATCGATGCGTAGATACACCACGGGAGAGCCTGTATTTGCCGAGTGTCTCAAACACTCGGCGAAGACCATAATACACTCGGTGACCATTGACTCGGCAAAGAAGACATTTGCCGAGTGTCCTTTTTCGGCTTTGACACTCGGCGCACGATTTTTCAGAAAATTAAAAAAAGAGAAAACCCTCGACCGCCGCTCATGGCAGCGACGCCGCCGCGCCCGAGGTCCGCGCGGCCTCTGGGCTGGCCGTAAATGCAGGGACCCTGCTGCCCGCCGCTGCGCCCGAGGTCCGCGCGGCCGCTTGCGCCCCACGCCGGTCATCCGCACAGGGGGGCGTGCTGCCGCTCACATCGCATGCACCCGTTCACGCAGGGGGCCGCGCCGCCCCGCCGGCCGTCCGCGCGGCCGCTGGAGCCGTCGCTCGAGGCCCCCGCCGGTGCCCCACCACCGCTTTGTGCCCTCAGTTTGCCACCGCCGTACCCCGTCGCCCGAGCTCGCCACTGCACCCGCCGGAGAGACAGAGGGAGAGAGAGGAGTGGGATGGAGAGCCTTATCCTGTCGGGTGGGTAAGGGGAGAGAGAAATAAAGGCCGAGAGGGAGAGGGGATCCGAAAGAAGAAGAATAGAACAATGGGAAAGAACGTTTTGAGGCCTCGGATCGATGACATGGCACCTTTACCGAGTGTAAAATGGAACACTCAGCAAACTTCACATCTTTGCCGAGTGCCCACTTAAAAAAACACTCAGCAAAGACATAGTTACATAATTATCAAAATTTGACATGCCTAAACAATTTTGAATGAAAAAGTTGTAAACTAGAAACTTTTTCATCTCATCGAGACCCACAATTTTTATATATAAAACCTATTTACATCCAAGGCTATTTGAAATTTTTAAAAATTTGAAATGGGATAGCTTATAATGCTTTTTTGAAGTACCGAACAATCTCAAATAAAAACGTTGTCAACTGAAAAGTTTTATATTTCATCGAGCTGTAAAACTTTGGTAGAAAGTTTTTTTTCTTTGAGATCATATAAAAGAGTTTGTATTCAAAAAATACATTGACTAATTCTCTCACATAGAATAACACATATACTGTTGACGTCATTTTTTGACACGTGTCAAGATTGACGTCAAAAACGAGAAAAGGAAGTGATTTGAATCGGAATCGGATATCAAGTTCCGCATCAAATCGGATAAGATGGAATCGGAAAAGGAGTCTGGGCTGTATCCGATTCGAAGATAGAAGACGATGGCATCGGAAGCTTATGGGCTTAGAAGTGGGCCACAGATGGGCCTTTTAATAGTCCAGTCCTAGTTTATCAGTTTAGGGAGTTTATTTCTTTTGCGTCAAGATTAGTCATGTCATGATCGATTAGGAGTTTGTAATTCCAAGGAGTAAATATAGACCCTGAGGGTCTTGAGAAAGGGATACACATCAATACAAACAAAATCTTTCATACTTGCTTTACTACTCGCAATTTACATACAAGTTGGCGACTTCGTGACCTTTTTTGTTTTCACGAGTTCTTCTGGGCAAGTCGAGACGATCTTGATCTCCATGGCCTGCTCGAGAGTTCCGCTTCTACTGACTAATTTCTAAGCTTTAGCATCGGGCGTATCGCTGTTGCTTCGTTTAGATTTATTCGACAGTTATCGATATTTGCTAGATCTACAAGTTTTTCTTGTTGCTTTTAGCTTATATCACCATCTATCCAGCTTAGAATAAGTTATAATAGGCTGTTACCAAAGTTTAAACAGAAAATTCATCCTGACAGTTGTTTTATTAAGCTTTGTTAGATCACATTATAGTTACCTTTTACTGCTTAGTATTCAATCGTCTTTCAGCTATTTGATTATCGGAATCGGCTTTCTAGCTGTTTCTTTGCTTATCGGAATCGGTCATCTATTGTTCAATCTAATTGACGAAAGAATCGGCTTTCTAGTTATTTATTAACATCCGATTTTGTCCTTCTCAATCACAGGTTAGATTGACTAGCACGCCCCGGTTTTCAAGGCCACACCTTTGCTCGTGTGTTAGCGCATGTCTTTGCCCGATTTTTGCATCAACATATACTTATTATGAGATATTTTAATTTTGTAAACATAGTTATGATAAAATGTGTGAAATCTTCTCAACTTTTTGTCATGGCCTTTACATACAATAGCATCACATCATGCCAAATCTCATGATTTTTAGACTTCATTTGTTTTTTCAGAAATTAAAAAACTCTCATCTTTGCCTACTGTCAAAAAAAATACGTACACTCGGCAAAGCGCTTCTTTGCCGAGTGTATTTTTTTTACCGAGTGTTTTTTATTTACACTCGGCAAAGCACTTCTTTACCGAGTGTCCGAAACAATACACTCGGCAAAGATTCGATGACACTCGGCAACTTCAGGTTTTTCCGTAGCGATAAGCCGATAACAAGGCAGCACCGCTTTGCAATCTACAGCAAGCTAGCCATTCATATAATATTAACACGGCGTGACAATCAGAGAGGAGCCGTGGCCAAGGTGGAGAGCAAACATATGTGGAGTGTCTGTATTGCTAGATTTTGTTTGGCATGTCGAAAAGGTTAGTATACATCTTTACACCTGATTTATTTTGATGATTTATACACTTTTTAGAGAAGAGTGCAATTCTTTGGATACATATGTTTAGTAGGGTGCTAAGGTGGACAATGTGAGGAATACAGCGTCATATTTTGTCACCGTTGGAAATTGCGAGAGAGAAAAATTATGGGGCACTCGCTGGGCCATTTGTTGGTCTAACAGCTTGGAAATCCTTGAGAAAGCTTTTAATTCCTGACTCCTCCTAGTCCTACTGAACAAATCCTGTATGTGCCAGGTGAATTTGATCTGTGTTGGAGGAGGCCTGAAAAAAGACAAAATTTGTAGGGTGGGCATTGCAAGCACAAAGGGAAATCATTGCCATGCCTCTCCTTGGCTTATATGGACAAGTGAGTTTGGATTTCTCAGGTTCGAGTAACATTAAATATGGTCATGTGCTTGTCCAGAGATTCAGGATATTTAGACCCTACTGCAATGTAGTCCTCAATCAGTTACCTTCTCTTCTACATGTCAGCTAACAGAGATCAGATCAACTCAGGTGCATACGAGCAGTTGATGTTTAGGTTCAATATCTAGAAAAATTACGCGAAACAGACATACTTTGAATGAAGCAGGCGGAAATCATTGGAACCAACTCACACAAGAACAACAAATACTTGAACCTTGATGTATCGGATGAAAGATTTAAAGAAAGCTTTCACATGGAGTTACATGCTTTTTCTTATATACACTCTAATTAGCACATTCGGACAGCACCTGTCTGCAGATTTCATTTCCAATGAGATACAATTAGTCTGGGCCTGTCCTAATAAGACACTGGTTGGTTACTT
Organism: Urochloa ruziziensis; assembly: GCA_015476505.1. Classification (NCBI taxonomy): domain Eukaryota; kingdom Viridiplantae; phylum Streptophyta; class Magnoliopsida; order Poales; family Poaceae; genus Urochloa; species Urochloa ruziziensis. The sequence goes on along the minus strand of CM027123.1, from coordinate 38,373,098 downwards.
CAAGAGAAAAGATCTTACTGCTTGTTTAGTAATTCTAGAACATGATTGTTGCCAAATCAAATAATCAATGCTTGTTTAGTAATTATGATACTAGCACTCATCGTCGGGTCACAATCACGGCTGGAAAACCTCTTATCAGTGCCGGTCACAGGGGGCTTAGTGCCGGTCCGTGTGGCCGGCACTAAATGGGCGGCACTAACGTGTCGGCACGTTAGTGCCGGTCAAACACAGATTAGTGCCGGCTGGTAACTCCAGCCGGCACTAACGTGCTTTTACGTCAACCAAAAAAAAATATTACACGCACCCGGGAGGCCCGGGAGTCACAAGTCACGCAATTTTTTCACGCATAAATACGCGTACGCGGCCGCGAGGATTCGAACCCACGACCTCTAGCCTCGCGCGTTGCTTCCTTACCATCTCACCTATGCATCACATGTGATTGAGTGAGAGATGGTGTCCTTTTAAAGAACCTGCTCGGGGCACGTTAGTGCTGGTCGATAACACCAGCCGGCACTAACGTGCGTCATTTAGTGTCGGCTGATGTTATTGACCGGCACTAAATGGGCGCGTCACGTTAGTGCCGGTCAATAACACCAGCCGGCACTAAATGACGCACGTTAGTGCCGGCTGGTGTTATTGACCGGCACTAACATAGCTTCGCGGGTCACTGTTCCTCAGCGCGCCGGCTCCAGGCTGACCGGCACTAAGTGCCACGCACCAATGTGAGTTTTTCTGGTAGTGAATCTTACTCATCACTCAAATCCTAGTATCACACCTTGGGTCTACACAAGCTAGGTGTTGCTACCAAGGTTTGCTTCTGCCAACTTTGAATGTACCAGTCCCAACCATTGGATGCTGGCCTCTTCATGGTCCCGTGAATTGAATGGTGAAGTGCCCATGACTTGTGAGAGCCTGCCTGCGTCACCATGGTCACCAGAGTGGCGAGGTGTGGTCCGGCAGCAGATATGATAATTATGATACTAGTTATTCATAATGTCAGAACAAAGAATTCCAACCAGTTGTGTTTTTTCATGTCCCATTGAGCGATTGCGAAACAACAGCTAGCCTAATCCCCATTTCCCAATGCCTCATACAGTACTCCTAAACCGGCGATCCTCTCCAAACTAGAAGTGATGCAGCGAGCAGGCAGCCTACGGGTTATGCACCACAATCACGTGCAACCGGTGTGTGGTTCTCGTTATATGTGCCTTTCACATAGGGCTGCGTGCCGATGGATATAATTGTACACAACGACCCTGTTGGGTATCCCATTACTTCCATAGACTCCATGTCATCTACTTGTACAATAGTACTCAAAGGAGATACAACTATTATACTGAATCCTCGCTAAAAAATGCTATTATATTATCCTCCTCAATGGCTCCTCCCTGTCTGAAATGCTATTATATCTCCAGTATTTTTTTGGTACCGAAGCCCCTTTCTCCAGAGGTAAAGTGCTTTAACTTTTGTAAATAATATGTAAGCACACAGTATATGTTTTGTGGTTGTGCAATCAACGTGGCGGTATCCTAGTTTTATTATTGTAGAGCTATATCCCATGTATAAAGTTCAAAGTCCATGGTCGATACGTCTACACGAGTAATCATATTGACGATGACCATGCGTCCGCAACATGACAGCACCGCATTGCCATATGCTTTCGGCCGGTGATTCTAAGCCAATACTAAGAACAGCATGGCGATGACAGATGAGCTGGCAATACTGCCACAATCCAGCATTGACAAAGGACAGGTAGCCTATGTCTCATAGTCATTAGCACTACTACAAAAAAACATTAACGGAAACGGTTTTTTTTACATTAACGGAGGCGGTTTTGGCAACCGTCTCTAAGCTGGGGTCTCTGTTAATCATCGATTAACAGAAACGGTTTGGAAACCGCCTATTAACAGAGACGGTTTTTGTAACAAAACCGTCTCTGTTAATGCCTATTAACAGAGACGGTTTTGTTAAAAACCGCCTCTGTTAATGATTTTACATATTAAAAAAAAATGATTTTGAATCCTAATTTTGTCGGGCCAACATATTACAGATTACATCCATTCATGCTCTGTGCATGCATGTCCTACTAAGCAGTGCACAGTAGAGTTCAACAGAATACACTTTTTTGGAAGAGATCAACAGAATACTTTTTTTTGAGCATAGATCAACAGAATACTTGCATGCAAGAAAAACTGAATTTGTGCTACAATGGTCAGTGCAAGTAATTCTACCGAGGAGCTAACCTGCACGAACTGAAGAAACAAGAGCAAGCTGCTGGAGACGGAATTAGAAACAAGTAAATTTGCCGAGCTCCACCTATAGCACATCAGACAAGTATAGGAGAAAAACTAGAAGGAACCTGAAATCAGTCGCTGGGTTCACGCCCTGCCACCCCATATATCTTTCCACTATGCTGAAACTAAGCTAGTGAGCTCTGGTATCAGGAAAGGAGGCATTCCAAAGAGCCCTAAGTGATTTCTAATGCCAAAGTTTACAAGGTAACAAAATGTACAAGTCAACATCTGTTTTCAAGTCAATGAGATATAAACAAACGAAGCCAAACAGAAAGCAAGATAGTTGCAAACTGAAGCCTACTATTGTGATGAATGAAAATAGTTGGAAACTGAAGCATATTATAGTGCTGAATGTAACTAGTTGCAAGTTGAAGCATATTATTGTGCTGAATTGCAAGCATGAACTGAATCATTTGAACGAAAAGCATATTATGTATTATTGGAAGCATATTATAGTGCTGAATTGAAAGCACATTATAGTAGTGAATCAAAAATTTGATTAGTATTATTGGGAAGGAAATTAAATAATAAGACAACATTAACAGAAAAGGGGAGGATCACCTTACTTTTGAACTACGAGGAGAGAGACAGTTCCACCCTGCGCCGCTGGCCGCTGCAGGTCTGCGCCCCAGCCGGCCACCAAGCTCCTCCAGTGCTGCTCCCGTGTCGGATCCCCGCGCCGCCGCTGCATCCTGTGCTCCAGCCGTGGACGTGGGGGAGAGCGAGAGGGATGCCATATCCCGCGCGCCCGCCACCGATCCTGCGCCCGCCGCCATCCCACTGCGACGGCCGCCGCAGCTGCTCCTCGTGCCGCCGGAGCCCACCCGCCGCCGGAGCTGCTCCTCACCCCGCGCCCGCTGCTCTGCACCTTGCCCCGCCGCCGTTCCTCACTGCCGTCGTGAGTGAGGGGGAGCGAAGGGGGAAGGAGAAGAGCAGTGAGATCTGCAGAGACAGGGTGGATGAACGACGGCCCGGCCTGAGAGAGGAAGGCAGAGGGAGAGAGGCCGGCCTACCGGGCAGAGAAAGGTGGAGGGAGAGAGAGCCTGTCGGCAACGACGGGGAGTGAGAGCGAGGAGGGCGAAGGGAGAGCTAGAGAGGCCTTGACAGGAGGCGGAGGAGAGAGAGAGGGTTGACGGAAGCGGACAGGAGGAGTCGAGGACCTAGGGGCGGACAGGGAGCTTTATATTTACTAACGGAGGCGTTATTGCATTAACGGAGGCGGTTCCGTTACAAAAACCGCCTCCGTTATCGATTAACGAGACGGTGTTTTGCTCCGCCTCCGTTAATCGATCGTACCGCCTCCGAAAATGGTGGGCATTAATAGAGAGCAAGCATTTGCAAGTGTCTCGGAAAATGTTTTGGCAATGTCTCCTAAAATGTTTTTGTAGTAGTGTAGAACCGACCGGACCGCAGTTCAGACATGTAAAAGACTAGACCGCACGAGACACTCTGTTTGGTTCACTTAAAGAGTCGCCGCAATCAAACTGATAAAACCCGGTTGAACCGGCCAGTTTTCACCAAACCAGCAAACTGGGTTGTTCCTTTTCTTTTCCCCTGGATTTTGCTCAGATCTCACGTTGTTGGTCCAACTATTAACGGCCGGCCCAAGCAACTGTAGTTTACTCGCGCACGCGCATCCTCTTCGCGAGCAGGCAGTCTCGGTAGCGCATGTAGCAGCGGTGGCCGACGGCTTCTCCACCGGCTGCGGCCACTGCACCTCGCTCATGCACTGTTCCTGTAGCCATACTCGAGCAGTCGTACAAGTACTCATCAGCAGAGGCTTCTCATCCATGAGACCTTACTCCCTTCTTGTTAAATTCCCATTGTTTTGAGACATTGCAAAGCAACTTGCCCAAATGCATCTTCGTCAACCAGGGATTGAATGTAGCACCGAGATCCTGAATGCATCTCAATCCAAAATCAGGCGATACCACAATTGCAATGGGTCGGATTTGCACTCTTGTGTCACGGTGTGTGGAGCAGCTTTTGCAAGGACTCATGCATGGCAGGTCATATAATAACAGCAACATGAGAAAATGGGATATTTAAAGTAAGGGCAATGGTTGTACCACAGTGGTTCACGTGCAAGTATTTGCTGCCTGGATCAGCTGGTCAGGTTCGGCAATGTTCCTTTGTATACAGCTGGAAAACATCACATTCGTGTCCGTGCACATTAGATCGTATAGAGCCGGTGCTAAGCCCATATTTAGCCATGTGCACGTGCTAGGCACACGGCAAACAGCCGCTTTGTGGTGCCGGCCTGTTTGCCGTGTGCCTGCCTCGGGCCACCGTGTGCCACGGCTTTGCCATGTGCACGTGGCAGGCACACGGCAACAGGGGATTTCCCGTAATGTACCACGCTCATAACAATGGTACCCACGGTGGCACTTTACTACGGTCGGAGACACCGGTGGGTCTAAGCAGCGCCATTTATTAGTGACAGACCGTACTAAACGGTGGCATTAAGTACCGGCCGATGCAGGGTTAAGAAAAGGAAGCATATCAATTATACACATGCAAACTCATTGCATGAAGATTTAGTCGAATGTTGATACTCCTTTTTAGTGATTAATATATTTTTTTGTTTTGCCAACTTCAGTATGTTACTTTCCTCTTCTTTATGTACAGCATGACATATGACTACTTAGTGATAGTCATCTATCTATCTATCTGTTGGATAGATATGCCCTAGAGCCAATTGGATTGGATCCACTAATGGCCTACAAAGTGGAAGCCCATTAGCGTGGCCCATTAGCACTAGAGGGACTACACCAAGTATTAGTCCCACATTGCTAATGACGAAGGGTGGGAGGTTTTCCTCCCTATATATACGAGGGAGGGCAAAGGGTAGATGAGCAGCCAGTTGTGCCGCCCCTCCTATAGCCGCTGCTAAGTACCCCCCGCGGTACTGTTCCGCGGTGAACTAACCGCCCTCCCACGCTGTCGTTCTCCTGCCGCGCGCCTCGGTGCTGGCACAACCGACGCTCGGCGTTCCAATCTCCGTACGTGTGGATACCTCGGAGGTGCTACATCTGAGCACTAGGACGAACCGCAAGTCGCAGGACCAGACAGACGTTCGCACTTCACGGCACTGCTACCTCGACGCGCTTCTCTACACCGAGACGGTTCCGCTGCATCTGCGCGTCTAGTGGTAACGATCTGAGATCTATAACTGCAGTTGTTCCTGGTTTCGGGGTACACGGTTTTGTATTGTGCTAGTGTAGCCTCCCCGGATCCCTTCAGTGGTATCAGAGCCGTAGCTGCTTCGTTATAGATTCGATCGTGGGCATATGAAGATATGCGTGGTTGTAGATGAGTCTTCTGATCGTTCGTGATCTTTGCCGTGATGGTTGTGTAACGAATTGCTCCTACCGGTCGGTTTTTTCCGCCATCGGAGCTAAGTGAACTCGTAAACCCTGCATGGTGAGATATAGATCAATTGGATTGGTCGAATCGAACTTAGGTCAATGGCCAGGCGCATGGATGCGTGACGGTGAGATTGGATCTGAAACCGGGCCGGAGAAAGAATGCGAAAACAAGATGTTCGTAAAACAGTCATAACTTTCGCATACGATCTCGGATGGAGACGATTTTTATATGAAAATTCATCTATAAAAGTTACGTCCGTGTTTAGACTGCCAAGGCAGTTTCGCCGAAATCAGATTTGCGAAATTCGGCCGGGAAGATAGTTTTCTGCGTTTTAAGTTTAGACGTCGGAATCGCCTAAACTGTTTTTGCAGAAATTCATGTGATCGGTATGGCCCTTATGTGTTGTGATGCGTGTATGTAATTGAATCACGACCTGCGTGTCGTGAGTGCGGCAATACGGCTAGAGCCATATGTATGTCAAGTTATGTAATGGTCTGCGTGCCAACCTGTGATGATCTAAGCGAGAATGTAATTTATTTACTTGCAGGCGTTAGATGTTAGTTCTTGGAGGACTCATCACTGTAGGATGGCATGTATGGATCATGGAGATGGAGATCACATTGGATCATGAAGATGGAGATCAACATGATGGACAACACATGGAGATGGGATCTACCTGTGATAATGGGCCATACCGTGTCATTATTGTGTGAATGCCGTCCTATAACGTTCTGCTTTTATTTACATGCGACGAATGACGTTTTTTTTAGCATGCGACGATAAAAGTGAACGATCCCTCAGTAATATTTAAGTTACGTGCCCTCCCAAACCTGCACCATCATGTCTGTACGATCGTGGTGGGTCTATAAAATTAGGTGCTGCTGATTTTCCTCGACTAGATGGGTTCGTATCGGATACTTACTCGCACGGGGTTTGGTTCCTTGAACAAAGTCATCTTACGGTAAGGGCTTTGGGGCACAAGAGTTTGTTCGCCGAGACATAGAGAGTCACCCACAACAGGAGTCATATGAGATATATTAGCAAGAGATTGCTTACCGGTCTACCATGTCTTCTAGCGGATGCTAAAGCTCACTATCGACTTGTTAGTTGTGGATCCTGAATCACTAGTAATCAATCGAGGGATATTGATTTTAGTGGGAGTAAATTCAGTTAATGGTTTAATTAATTACTCCGTCCATGGATACGTTGTCTAGTATTTTGATTTTGTTGTAGATCAATGGCTGTCAAACGCACCCGTTTACTTACGTTCGATCCTTGAGAAAGAAAAGTTGATGGAACAAAACGATCGGATTGGATCCGCAACGTGAGAATTGTTCTCAGGGCAGAAAAAGGAGGATGTTCTAGACACCCCTTACCAGACGAGCCTGCTGAAAATGAACTGCTGCTGTGAGAAACGCCCACCAGAGAGTGTTGGACGTTGATAATCAGATAAGCTGTCCTCTCTGCTAGTATGGAACCGGAGCTGCAGTGCAGTTTGAGGATATACTACACACAATATGATTGGCTCTCCATGAAATGTTCCAAACTCAAGCTAGGCCGAAAGTTTCAATGTTCCCAAAGCTTTTGTGGAGACAAAGTTGGCAGAAGGTGCAGCAGTTGGGCCACACGTATCAAGTAGGTGGTCCACACTCAGATGGAGAAGCTAGGCTTCCCATAAGGTCCAGAGTTGGCCACTGATTTATTCTAGCGTCACTTCCGCCAAGCTATGGTAGCTTCATCTTGAACTACCATAGGCATGGGCAGAAGGGCTTGAATAGCTGTGTGGCCATGCTTAAAACAGCAGAGGTGACATTAAGAAGAGCATGTGGCGCCATGTGATGGCGATCCAGACAAGCCTAACTTTAAGAAGAAGGGCAATTGGAAGAAGAAGGGCAAGGCCAAAGATGTGATCAACAAGCCAAGCTCGGATCCCAAACCTGGACCAGCGCCTGATAAGCCATGCTTTCACTGTAATGAACTGGGTCACTGGAAGAGAAACTGCAAGCAGTACCTAGCTTCGCTAAAGAACAAGGGAAGTAAGAGTACTTCCGGTTCAGGTACGCTTCAGGTTTATGTTACCGATATCTTCCTCGCTGATTCTTATGTTAATTCCTGGGTATTTGATACCGGATCGGTTGCTCATATTTGCAATTCGATGCAGGGAATAATAAGAAGTAGAAGCGTGGAAAGAGGAGAAGTTGATTTTCGCGTGGGCAACAATGCAAGAGTTGCAGCGCTGACCGTCGGGACGATGCAACTTCACCTCCCATCAGGATTTATAATGGAACTAAATAATTGTTATTATGTTCCTAGTTTAAGTCGAAACATTGTGTCTCCTTCATGTTTGATGAAGGATGGTTATTCATTTGCGAGTGAAAACAATGGTTGTGTGATCTCTAAGAATGGCATGTTTGTGGCTTTTGCATCCATTGTGAATGGTTTGTTTATTTTAAATCTTGATGGTGCGCCTATCTGTAATGTAAGTGCTAAAAGGCCTCGGCCTAATGATTTAAGTCCGACCTATATGTGGCATTGTCGTTTGGGTCATATAAGTGAAAAGCGCATGAAAAGGCTCCATTCAGATGGACTTTTAACTTCGTTTGATTTTGAATCATACGAGACATGCGAAGCTTGTTTGCTAGGCAGATGACCAGACGCATGCACAACAGGTTTTCCTGAGGCGCATGACTTATTGGAACTCATACATACGGATGTGTGTGGACCGATGAGCACGACAGCTAGAGGTGGATTCCAATACTTCATTACCTTCACTGATGATTTTAGTAGATATGGCTATGTCTACTTAATGAAACATAAGTCAGAAACCTCTGAAAAGTTCAAAGAATTTCAAAATGAAGTGGAAAATCAACGTGGTAAGAAAATTAAGGCCTTACGATCCGATCGTGGAGGTGAGTATTTGAGCCACGAGTTTAGCAGTCATCTAAAGAGTTGCGGAATTGTTCCACAACTTACGCCGCCTGGAACGCCTCAGAGAAACGGCGTGTCCGAGCGACGTAATCGAACCTTGTTGGACATGGTACGATCAATGATGAGCCAGTCAGACCTACCGTTATCGTTTTGGGGATATGCTCTAGAAACAGCAGCTTTCACACTTAATAGGGTACCGTCTAAATCCGTGGATAAGACACCATATGAGATATGGACTGGCAAGACTCCCAGTTTGTCTTTTCTGAAAATTTGGGGTTGTGAAGTGTATGTCAAGAGACTTCAGTCAGACAAGCTTACACCCAAGTCGGATAAGTGCATATTCGTGGGATATCCAAAGGAAACTATTGGATATTATTTCTACAACCGATCAGAGTGCAAAGTGTTTGTCGCTCGAAACGGTGTTTTTTGGAGAAAGAGTTTCTCAAAAGCGAGAAAAGTAGACAAAAGGTGTTTCTTGAAGAAATTCAAGATGAGCCCATGAGGCAAGACTCTACGAGTGATGCTAATGTAGCAGAACCCGTGGAGGCACCGGTGGTGAGAAATGAACCACCACAACCACGAAGGTCCGAAAGGCCACGTCGTGCAACTGATAGAATGAATCTCCTAATTACAGGAGAGCGCGACATATTGTTGATGGAAAACGATGAGCCTAGGACATATGCGGAAGCAATGATGGACCCAGATTCCGAGAAATGGCAGAGTGCCATGAGATCCGAGATAGATTCCATGGGACACAATCAAGTTTGGAACTTGGTTGATCTGCCTGAGGGTGTTAGACCCATCGAGTGCAAATGGATCTTTAAGAAAAAGAGAGATATGGACGGAAATGTTCACGTCTATAAAGCACGGCTTGTTGCAAAAGGTTTTCGACAAGTTCAAGGAGTTGACTACGACGAGACATTTTCTCCAGTAGCGATGCTTAAATCTATTCGGATCATCCTAGCAATAGCTGCGTATTTCGATTATGAGATATGGCAGATGGATGTCAAAACAGCTTTCCTAAATGGAAACCTTGATGAGGACGTGTATATGATACAGCCTGAAGGTTTTGTCGATCCGACCAATGCTGGAAAAATATGCAAGCTTCAGAAATCCATTTATGGATTAAAGCAAGCATCTCGGAGTTGGAATATTCGTTTTGATGAGGTAGTCAAAGGGTTTGGTTTTCATCAAAATGTAGAAGAGCCTTGTGTTTACAAGAAAGAATGGGAGCGCTGTTGTATTTCTAATTTTATATGTGGATGACATATTATTGATTGGGAATGACATTCCTATGCTGGAATCCGTAAAGACTTCACTGAAAAATAGTTTTTTATGAAAGACTTAGGAGAAGCAGCATATGTTCTGGGCATAAAAATCTATAGAGATAGATCAAGGAGGCTTATAGGATTAAGCCAAGATACTTATATTGACAAGGTGCTGAAACGGTTCAGCATGGAGCAATCCAAGAAGGGGTTCTTACCTATGTCACATGGTGTACACCTCAGCAAGAATCAGCGTCCTCAGACAGCTGATGAGCGAGAGCGCATGAATAAGATTCCGTATGCTTCGGCAATTGGGTCTATCATGTATGCCATGATAAGTACTCGTCCAGATGTCTCATTTGCTCTAAGTATGACGAGCAGACACCAGTCTGATCGGGTGAGAGTCACTGGACAGCGGTGAAAAGTATTCTTAAGTACTTCAGAAGGACTAAAGATATGTTCCTAGTCTATGGAGGTGAGGAGGAGCTCGTTGTAAACGGTTACACCGACGCTAGCTTCCAAACTGATCCGGATGATTCACAGTCTCAATCAGGATTCGTATTTACTTTAAATGGTGGCGCTGTGAGTTGGAAGAGTTCCAAGCAGGAGACCGTGGCCGATTCTACAACAGAAGCCGAGTACATCGCAGCTGCTGAAGCTGCAAAGGAAGGTGCTTGGATGAGAAAATTTCTCATTGAGCTTGGTGTGTTTCCGAATGCGTCTAGCCCATTGAATCTCTTTTGCGACAACAATGGGGCTATTGCGCAGGCTAAGGAGCCAAGGAATCACTCAAAGAACAGACATGTACTGCGGAAGTTTCACCTCATTCGAGAGATCATTAGACGAGGTGATATCAAGATATGCAAAATACATACGGATCTAAATGTTGCTGATCCTTTGACAAAGGCTCTTTCACAGCCTAAGCATGAGGCGCATATGAGAGCTATGGGTATTAGATATCTTCTAGATTAGCTCTAATGCAAGTGGGAGTCATATTTCATAGTATCCATGATAAAGCACTAGGTGTTCATTGAATATCCATGAAAGGCAACTTGTATTGATCGACAATTATGTGAATTGTTTGTGAAACTCTTTACTTGTATGGTTATTCTAAAGTTATCCCTGGTCAGAATTCATGCTAGAACACACATGAACATTAGACTAGCACATGTATTAGTTGATGACTATGTTTCACAAGTCATGAACATGGAGATGTAAAACTAATAATGTGGGCACATGTATGACATGGGCTGGATTGACCCAACGTGAGATGTTGTAATATTGTTCTCTGTTTCACAACGTGTATGCTTTGTCCTAAGACCTGAGATTGCCGCATGTACTCAAGATGTGAATTGACTTACTTAGGGGCTATCAAACGCTACGCCGTAATTGGGTAGTTATAAAGGTAGTTTTTCGGGTTTGTCAGGAAGCATGCTGTGAGACATGGTCAATCAAGATGGAATTTGCCCCTCTCTATGTGAGAGAGATATCTCTGGGCCCCTCGAGTGATCGGATCAAGAAATGCATGGCCGTGCTAGGTTAAGTGTTAACCTCTTGAAGGATCCGACTCACAGGTTCGAGAAAGAGAGGTCAGCTTGGAGAAGCTAGACCAAATATCGCGAGGCAAAGGGAATAGCATGTATATGAGTTGTGGTGGTTCGTCTGATATGATCTTTACGTGCACTTAGGAGTTGACACGTCTTGCTAGAGACCGCTATCAACTATTGGTCGAGTAGGAGTACTCGAACCATGTCTATGTGTGCGTGAACCCATAGGGTCACACACTTAAGGGGTTTGGAACATTTAAATACTTGACTAAGAGATTGTCTCTAGTGCAAGTGGGAGACTGTTGGATATGCCCTAGAGCCAATTGGATTGGATCCACTAATGGGCCTACAAAGTGGAAGCCCATTAGCGTGGCCCATTAGCACTAGAGGGACTACACCAAGTATTAGTCCCACATTGCTAATGGACGAAGGGTGGGAGGTTTTCCTCCCTATATATACGAGGGAGGGCAAAGGGGAGATGAGCAAGCCAGTTGTGCCGCCCCTCCTATAGCCGCTGCTACAGTACCCGCGGTACTGTTCACGACGCGTGAACAGTAACCGCCCTCCCACGCTGCCGTTCTCCTGCCGCGCGCCTCGGTGCTGGCACACCGACGCTCGGCGTTCCAATCTCCGTACGTGTGGATACCTCGGAGGTGCTACATCTGGAGCACTAGGACGAACCGCAAGTCGCAGGACCAGACGGACGTTCGCAACTTCACGGCACTGCTACCTCGACGCGCTTCTCTACACCGAGACGGTTCCGCTGCATCTGCGCGTCTAGTGGTAACGATCTGAGATCTATAACTGCAGTTGTTCCTGGTTTCGGGGTACACGGTTTTGTATTGTGCTAGCGTAGCCTCCCCGGATCCCTTCACTATCAATCTATCTATACCTATACTAATTACAGACTATAAAATTCCTCGTTAATTAGAGAAAAAGAAAAAAACTTACCGTTAATTCATAGTAGGACTAAATAATAACCGGACAGATCAAAGGATAGGTACGGTACACTTAAATTTCTCAATTTCACATTCTGACAGCATACTTTACACATTAATTTGGCTCCTAAATCCTAAGCTTCAGCAACCTTCGATCCCTTTTGCTGCTCTACACCTGGCACAAGTTGTTGCTCTGAAGTTCATCATATCAAAGTCACAATGGAAATTCATCATCTCAGCTGGATACGTATGTGGATCATATACCATAGACCAGTCACGAAAAAGATGTTGATAAAGGTTTGCCCTCATCATGCCGCTGCATATACGTATGTGGTTCCCTCTTAAAAGTAGACGCCTATTGATAAAGGTTTGTGCTCATCATGCCGCTGCATTTAACTCCAAAACTGGAGCCAGTGTGTTCCCCTAAACAGTATCTGCATACAAATTTTCATAGAAGATTTCTCAAAAACAAAATCATTACTACTAAGCCAGATAGCCCAGCAAAATGTTGATACACCGACTAAAATTAAATTCTTTAGCTTAGCATCTACCCGTTGAGCCACGTACAGAACATATGCCTAATATACTACGCGGTGGATGCAAGCCTAAGGAAATATGAACCACCTTCCATAGAAATTTGGCGAAATGGCAATCACGAAAAAGATGTTGTATTGATTCGTTTGCCTTACAAAAACAACATTTCAAACTGCCATACCAATTCCTTTTGGCTAGGTTATTCTTCGTAAGGACCACACCCTTTTATAAGTACAACATGAATATTTTAACTTTGAGCGGCATCTTTAATTTCCATATTGGTTTATAAAGAGTAACTACCATTATTCATGAGAATCTTGTACATAGACTGTACTGAGAAAACACCTGATTGCGTAGCTCGCCATTTAAAACAATCATTTGTGTTGTTTAACTGAACATGCATTATTTCAGCAACCAAGTTATGCCATAGGTTGATGTTTGCACCAGTGATAGTCCTTCTAAAGGACATGATAAGAGGGATCGTACTAAACACAGAAGCTACTATGGCATATTTTCGTCGAGCAATATTATATAAGGTTGGATATCGAGACTTTAGAGGCTGGTTGCCTATCCACAAGTCCTCCCAGGAGCAGCTTGGTTCCTTTTCGCTCTACAAAGGGATCGGAGGATGCAGCAGCTTGGTTCCTTTTGGCTCTACAAAGGTTTCACATAGCTCAAGCAACCAACCGGCTGGCCAGGTTGCTGATTCAGCATCGTAGTCATTACTCCAAAGAAGAAAGAACAAGTATACTCACCGATGTGCTGTTCCTTTTGGCTCTACAAAGGGTGGATGCAGCAGCTTGGTTCCGAATACCTCATACTACTACTTGTGTAATTCATGTAATGCACAGCTGGAAAATAACAGGCCATGTGACGAATACGCAGTGGAGGAGTTGAACTGGCTGTGTGGACAAGAGGTGATATCACTTGCAGCTCTCAATCGCTGCAAATAAATCATGGCTTCACCTGCACCAACAATTTTATTAGACACGTGAGCATTTAGAGGGATGGTCAATACAATGCTCCCTATTTTCCTAGTCACCTGCGTGTACGCCATTTTACTATTGTTCCACACAAACACATCATCCCGATTGTTTAGCCTGAAGGGCGTTACACTCTCCACTAACTGAAGCCAACTCTCCCGATTACCCCCTGTTAATGCCCTTCTAAAAGACATATTAAAGGGGACAACCCTTAACATACTAGCTACTGAAACATTCTTCCTTCTAGTGATACTATAAAGAGCCGGGTAAGTGTTCATCAAAGTTTCATTTCCTACCCACATATCCTCCCAAAATCTTGCATGGTTACCACTATTAATCTTGAAATGGCCTTTAGAAAGAAAAAGGTCTTTGATTTCCATCAGCCCACTCCAGAACTGGGAGTCTCCTGGTTTTTTGCTACTTGAGTCAAAGTTTTCTACTCAAGTATTTATTTCTTATTAATTGTTGCCACATTCCATCTTCATTGAGCAATTTGAAAAGCCACTTGCTGAAAGGGCACCTATTTTGAATATCAAGGTCTAGGATACCTGGCCCTCCAAGACACTTAGGTTGCCTGAGAATACTTCACTTAGCAAGTCTATACTTCTTTTTATGTCTATCATACTGCCAATAAAATCTGGACCTATAAAAATCAAGTCTTTTTAAAACACCTTCAGGTATCCTAAAAAAGACATAATAAACATGAGAAGACTTGAAAGGACTGAGTTTATTAAAACCAGTCTTCCCCCAGTCGATAAAAGTTTACTCTTCCAGCTATCCAATTTTTTCTGAAACCTTTCCTTACCTGCCCCCAATCTTTATTCCTAATTTTGTATGTGTTTATTGGAATTTTTAAATACTTAAAAGGAAAAGTTCTTTCCTTACAACCAAAGATCTGCACAAAATCTCCTCCCCTTTTTCCAGCATTCACAAAACAAAACAAAACAAAACAAGAAAATTTATTTTCAAACCGGAGAGCTTTTCAAAAGTATTGAGTACTAGCTTCAGATTTTTTGCTTGATTTAAATCATCTTCCATGAACAAAATAGTATCATCTACGCATTGTAGGATTGACAATCCTCCCTCTACTAGATGGGGAACTAGTCCCCTAAATTGTTCATTCTCTTTGGCTCTCGAAACTAGTACTGCAAGCATGTCCGCCACTATGTTAAGAAGAACCGGTGATAAAGGATCTCCTTGTCTCAGCCCTTTTTTAGTATGAAAAAGATGCCCAATGTTATCATTTATTTTTTACACCTACATTGCCCCTTCTAACAATGCTTTCCACCCAACTGCACCACACAGGAGAGAACCCTTTCATTCTAAGAGCTTGTTGCAAGAAAGACCAACTCACTTTGCCATAAGCCTTTTCAAAATCAAGTTTTAGAATAATTCCACTCATATTTTTCTTTCTTAGCTCATGTAAGGTTTGATGTAGAATAACTACCCCTTCCATGATATATCTCCCTGGCAGGAAGGCTATTTGTGTAGGTTTTATTATTCTATTTTCCAATATCGTAAACCTATTAGCGAACACCTTGGTAAAGATCTTAAAGCTCACATTTAGCATACAAATTGGTCTATATTGCTGGATCATTTTCACCTCTTTTAACTTTGGAATCAGCAAAATGATTCTGAATTTCAAGTTAGAAATAGGTAATTGTCCGCTATGGACGTCTCGAAACATGGCCATTAGGTCATTTTTAATGAGATTCCAAAACTTTTGGTAGAACTCAATTGGAAAACCATCCGGTCCCGGCGTTTTGTTGTGTTTCATTTGGAATACAGCTTCCCTCACTTCCTCTTTTGTAAAACTCTCGGTTAGTATCTCGTTCTCTAAAGGATAACTTGAGGGATATCCTCCTCTCTGAGAAGTGTAGCCAGCCTTTCTTTAATACCCTGCTTCAATTCAAGCTCATATGTATCGAAGACATTAGTCTCGGCTTTTATATCAAGCTCATTTGCTTTTTCTAATAAATATTTCTTTTCTTTCTTATACTTCCCTTTCATGTTCTTTACCCACCCTTCAAAAACTGCCTTAGCCTTCCTATTTTATTTTGCCAAATCTGCATTGGTGTAGAGCCTTTGTTCGCTTCATTCCATACTCCCGAAACTAATTCAAAGAAATCCTCCTTTAGAAGCTAACTTAGTTCAAATTTTGAACAAAGGTTGCCCCTTGGCTTGAGAGTTTTCTCCTATATTCAACAGGAGGATTGGGGGGGGGGGGGGGGGGGGAGGGCATGATCTGAATTTCTCTAGTTAATGCCTCCACCGTTCCTAGAGGATACTTTTGTTCCCACTCCGTGCTGGTTAGCACTCTATCCAGCCGCTCATAAGTTAGCATTTCCAGAGAGTTAGCCCAAGTGTATTTGCGTCCTGACATCTCAATCTCCCTTAAATTCAAGCTATCTGTAATAGCATTGAATAAGAAGGGACACTTGTCATCATACCTATCATTATTCTTCTCACTTGGGTTTCTGATTATATTGAAATCTCCCCCAAGATTGGTAGGTTCTCTTTACTACATGCATGTACTAACTCTATCAGGAAAACTTCTTTGTACTCAAGTTGTGCTGCACCATATACTGCCACCAATATATACCCATTTAAAGTCATATTTTCTACTTCTTAATCTGAATTTAACATAAAAGTCCCCCTCGTCGATGCTTCCTATATCAATAGCATCTAATATCACCCCCAGCAGGATACCTTCTGATCTCCCATGCGGTTAGGTCCAGTGCTATATAAAATTTCTCCCCATGCAAAAATTATTAAGCGTGGATTGGGTGAAACCTTTCTTGCCTGTTTCCAAAAGAGCTACAAAATTTAAGTTTTATTTTTTACGCTTTCTAAGATAAATCTAGTTTTAGCCAAATCACTAAGACCTCTGCTATTCCAGAATATTCCCTTCATTTGTAAACAACTTTGGTTATTTTGGCAGTGGCTACCTTACAACCCTTCCTTTTCCGTGACTTACCACGTGACTTATATGTTTTAGATGCAGCCTTGTACTCAGATCTTAGGTGATAGCTGTCATCCTCAAAAACCTCCTCCAGTAGCTCTCCTCATAAATTTTTAACCGCTAAACTTTCAAGCTCCTCTAAGCTCTCCTCCTCACTTTCACTCCAAATTATTTCTTCTTCTGACCCTTGTATGATTTTTTTCAGAATGTTCCCTATTTAAATCATCTACCATATGACCTATTTGTTTTGCTGTCTTCTCATCTCCTATCCTAAAAGAGACGCCTAGTTGCTGAATATTTAGAGCTGCATTCATTTCCATAGGTAAAAAGAGTGGATTGTTTAACATATTACCTTTCATGTGCTCCAGGCTCCGTTGTGCCGGCCGCCTTCCTGCCTTGGTCATGGTGTGCTCGTCGATCGAGTGCACTAGCAGTGGGCTGCACCTTGTAGGTGCTAGCGTAGCCTCCGGAATAGCAGCCTCATCTCTCAGTTCTTTCAACATCAACCTTTTCTCCTTATCAGCCGACCCCCCCCCCCCCCCCCCCTCCAGTTAGTCCTCCCCCTCTTATTTTTCAGAGTCACCCGTAGGCAAGTCTGTATCCTCTTCTGCTATTACCTTATCCACCGCTTCCTCATGGTACGAGTTACCGCAACATTAAGGACTTCTCTTGCGTGCTCCTCCAAGAAAGCATTGAACTCTTCCATACTCATGTTTTGTATCATCTCTTTGAATCCATCCCCATTCCATCTATTTCCACTCCCTTCCCTCTTCTTTTCTTTTGGCGATTCAGTGCTACTCCTCATCCTTTTGCCTCGTGGCCTATGTATGAATCCTCCTCTGACATGCCTCTCTGGCCAGTCCTTACTTCTTCAGGTGGTGTGATTCCAGACCAATTAAATTCTGCCTTTTCCCCATTCTCATCTACTCCCTTCTTCTCCACTTTAAACTCTAACTAACTCAAAATAATGATCTCCCACCACCACATCCAACTTTACTGGAATTAGTAATGGGCTAAGAACTGCCACAAAGACTCTTCCAAAGTCACTTTTCCTTCTCATCTCCATGTCCATGGTTTGAGTCGAACCAACCATCGACCCCAGAGCCCATAACTCAAAAAATTCCCTTAATTCCTCCCTCATCCCATAAACTCTCACCCACACTTTTGGAAGCAAATAACCTTCTTTTTTTCCTGCCACATCTCAAAATTCATCCTTGTGCCTGTGTTAACACCTTCCCCTTCACATCAGCCCCTCCAAATGTTATTGCTCGATGCAGCTCAATCTTAGAAGGGAATTTAGGCCCTCTTTGTTTGGGCTCATCAAACCAGCTGTAGCTTTTCAAAAAAGCTAGAATCCTAACCAAAGGGGAGGCCCTTCTATCATGTGCTGTGGAGAAAGGTGCTTTTCTTACATTCAGTTTTCACAGCCAGCCTCGACTAGCTTATTGTGGTTGTGGGGGCGGTCACTGATGTTGTTTACCCACCTGCCATCGGTTAAGAAGCTGCCACTTCGTTTTCTATCGTCAACTCCTCCCCTCTCCTCTCTCGGTCCCGAGCAGCGACGGGAAAAGAAGGGGCGCTAGGGTTAGCGCCCTCCAGCGGCGGTGCATCTCGGTCCCGAGCAGCGGTGGCGCATCCGGGGCCAAGTCGCCGACGGCCGTCCTCCCCAGTCCGCCCCCCTCTTCTCCTCCGGTGACGTCCTCCCACCACGGCAGTGACGGTCCTGTGAAGCGAATCGTAAAGTCTGGTAATTTTGAGGCATCTTCTCAGATGCAGTGTCCTCCGTTGAGGGCTCTCCTTGTCTGATATATATTAATCGATTGTGCAAAACTGTTATGCTTGTTGACGCCGCACCCTAATTCCTGTTGAATGGTGCGTGTTTGGTGTTCTTCAGTACATGTTTGTTGCCACTCAATAATTCCTAGTGAATGGCAGCTTGTCGTTGTTTGCTTCAGCACACAAAAATTATATGGGTCATTTACATGTGAATCAGATAATAGTACCGTGTTTTACAATCATTTTCCATATAAACAGTCTCTCCGTACATCAGGGGCATTACAGGCATTTTCTACCAAATCCTCACAGCCATAGCCAATTCAACCAAACGACTTTCAGCTATTTTTAAATAGGTGTAAGTATGTAAGTATCAATATTTATGACATAAAATAGCTATATTATGAAATAATCAAACTTAATCAAATGATACCTTTTTAGTATCATAAAGATTGATATTTTTTTATAAATTTGGTTCAATTAAAAATAGCTTGACTTGTGACAAACATAAAAGAACAGTTATTTTAGAAGATATTTTTTTTTGGCCACAAAGTTTAACGTCATGGTCCAATCTCATAGACACCAACCTCACAATAATTAGTTGTCTTGAGTATTGAAGTATGATACTCATAATTTTCATCATAGGTTGCTTGTATATATATTTATATATTGGAGTAAATACATATAGTATATATTGTGGATTGGGATTACGCTTAGTCCCATATATCATTTATAATTTTATATATTCCTAGTGGTCGTATAATGAAGCTTTTCCCTGTAAGTAACGTCACTGTCCTCAGAAAAGTATTTGCATTGGTTTGCTGAATCTTAGTTAAGTGTTAAACCTCAATATTTTACCTGGTTTCGCACATTGTTAAGCATGACGGAGCTGATCAACAACGATTCCTTTTCCGCTTTCTACGTGGAGCTAATCTAGTCTTACGTGCAACCTAATATAAAACTGTGTGTAAACAACGAGAATGTTACTAAAACCGTGTGTATGGTTGTCCTGGTAGCTGATGGCTGCTTTAGACACAAAAATAAATTCTAACCTGTAGCGATTTCGACTGCTGTTGGAGAAGGCCTTAGCCTTCCAAACTTGCATGCAAACTGCTACTCCCTCTGTTCCGTTTTATAAGTCGTTTTAGGGGCCGTAACTTTTGCCGATTTATAAGTCGTCCTGGCGCCGCTAGTTCAATTCGGTTTTACATTTTTCCTAAATGCCCCTGTAATCATAGGCTCGCAGTCATCTCCTCGTTGAGTCCACTCTCTCGTCACTCCGCCTCCAAATCTACGCTGCAGCCACAGCGGCGCCCCCGCGAGCTCTGCCGACATGGGCTTGTGCAGGTGCGGTGTCACTCAGTCCGTCTGCCCGCTTCCCTTTGGGTGCCTAACCGGGTTCCCTTCTGCTCCTCCGGCAGCTGCGCAGTGGCCGACGGCAGTTGGGGTGGAGCCCAGGAGCGACAGAGGCGTGGGGAGAAGAAGCGCATGGCTGGCGCCGGCGGCAAGCACAGAAGTACAGGGGCATAATTGACGTTTCATTGGTTTTTCTTAATCTTCCAAATTTGCATGCAAACTGCTACTTCGTATACCCCATATGCCATTACTTGACTGCATCAAAACATATGCATGCCTAATATATGGGACAAAAGCAAAAAAAAAAGAAAGAGAGAATGTGCCTTGGAAAAGGGTCTAGAGGGAGTATCTTATACGATACTTCCTCTATCCACAAAAAGAGTATTCTTTTAGCTTTGTTCTACTAAGCCATCTCCATCCTTTTACTAAGACATATCTCATTTAGATATTCCCAATGGTCATTTAATGAAGCTTCGCTCTGTAACATCACTATCCTCATACTACAAGTATATTTGCATTGGTTTGTTGAATCTTAATTACGTGTTAACTTCAATATTTTACCGGGTTCGGCATGTTGTTAAGCATGAGGACTTGATCAACTGACCATTTCTTTTCCGCTTTCCATGTGGAGTGTTGGGGGTCAGCAAAACGAGGCGCACTCCTAAGGGCAGTCCCAACCCAGACTCCATGGTAGAGTCTATCTCTATTAATTACATTGCCATGTAGGCATTTTGATGATGTGGCAAGCAATTTAATGAGGAGAGAGAGGTAAAAACATAGAAACCAGGTCTAAGTTAGACACCAAGTCTATACGCAAAACGAGAGAAATCTGGTTGAATAGTTGGAGAGGAGTATGGTTGAATGATTGGATAGACTCCAAGATACAAAATCTGCATTGGAGGCTATGGTTTCTTGTGATAGAGTCTTCGTCATATGGACTCTATGGGTAGAGTCTGGGTTGGGACTGCCCTAAGCCCCTACAGAATGGCACTGGAACCTAAGGGCAGTCCCAACCCATAGAGTCTATGAGTAGTTTCCATGTCGCCACATAAGCAAGAAATCACTATAGAAACTACACTCCACAACCCATGATTTCTTAATGTGGATTGTTAATAAATGCATCATCTCTCCTCTCTACGAATCATGTTTACTCTTTATCTATCATGAAGAAACCATCATCTCCCCAATGCAAAGTTTGGTAGTGTCTAGTGCATAGGTTCTCGTGTAGACATTGGGTCTCATGCAAGACCCAGTTTCTTCCTCTCTCTACTCTCTTTCTTATTTAATACAGTGCCACATAAGCTAAAAGTCTTACGTGGCAATCTAATTAATGCTATGGAAACTATCCTAGTTGGAGGGTTGGGACTGCCCTAAGGGCTGCCCCAGTCTAAGCCGCGGCGAGGGGGCGGACGGCCGCGGAGCAAAGGTCGGAGCTCCCCGTCGGCGGCTCCGCGCTAGCTTAATCTCGTCTCGCTCTTCCAAGAACCAGAGCCCCAGGAAGATAGGCCTTGGGAGGCGGAGTCCCGGTGGTGGCTCCGCGAGGACCAGTCAAACGAGCAAGCCCGGAATCGCTCAGGAGGGCTCCTCAGGCGCAAAGACTGGAGCCTTGGCATGGGGCCGCACGGGAACCTCGCCGAGGCGCCTAGGAGACGCTCCCGGAGCTGGACCGCGGAAGGCGTACACGGGACACCACCGAAGGCGGATTTCCGAAAGGCGCCTTGGGTAGTCTGATCGAGCACGGCAGGTCAATAGGAATCCAAATCGGATTAGCCTGGGTAGTTGGGCTTAGAGAGGAATGTACAAGAATGGGCCTGCGAGCCCTTGACTTTGTAATGTGAACCAGGGCATGACCGTCCCAAAGAATTGGAGGGAGGGGGTATAAAAGGCCTCCCTCCCCCTCTTGTAAAGGGGTTGTCATTTTTGGATGAATACAAGGGTCGTTGGACTCGAGGTTTTGTCTATTGCTTTCCATTGTGTCTGGACTAGTGGGACCCGTGCGGAACCCTAGGCCCAACATGGAGCTAATCTAGTCTTACGTGCAAACAAGGAGAGGATATATAACTAAAACCGTGTATGGTACGGTTGTCCTGCTTTAGAGCTACACACACAAATAAATCCTGACCTCGATCAGCTAGCAATTTTGACTTTTATTGGAGAAGGCCGTAGTCTTCTAAATTTGCATGCAAACTGGTGCTTCGTATACCCCATATGCCATTAATTTACTGCATCAAAACATATGCATATGCCTCTATGGGTCAAAAGCTAAAATGAGAAAATATATGCCTTAATTATAAAAGGGTCTCGGTTCTAAGCCAAAACTATCTGAAGTTTGACCAAATTTATATTAAAAAATATTAATATTTCTAACATACAATAGATGTAGTATGAAATAATTTCATGATGAATCAAATGATAGTTTCTTGTATGATATTGATAATTTTTTTGCATAAATTTGTCAAATTTAAAATAATTTGACTTCGGACAAACATAAAACAACAGTTATTTTAGGATGATATCCTTTGTTTGGCCATGAAGTTTAACGTCATGCCCCAATTTCATAGACACCAACCTCAACACAATTAATTTTCTTGCATATTGAAGTATGATATACTTTTCATCCTTTGTTGCATGTATTTTTAGATATTGGAGTAAATATAATACTGCATGTGTGGATTGGGATATTATGCTAAGTCCTACTGTATTATCCTAAGACGTCTCTGATTTAGATCCCAACAGTCATCATTTGATGAAGAGTGTATGTATATGGAACGCGTCTCTCGGTCCTCATAAAGGTATTTGCTTATGTTGTTGAAGCTAATTTTCTATGTGAAACCTAGTGTTTTACTTGGTTCGGCGCGTTGTTAACCATGACGCTTTCTACGTACGTGGAGGTAATCTAGTCTAACATGCAACCTAAAAAGGCCTGTGTACAAGGAGAAGATTTCTAAAAACACGTGTGTATGGTTGTCCTGGTCGCTGGTGACTCCTTAGTGCTACGTATATATACTCACTACGGGAAATCGGTTGTTTGCCGTGTGCCCACGGTTTTGCCGTGTGCCTCTTCGCGGGCACACGGCAAACAAGCCTGTTTGCCGTGTGCCTGTCAACGTGGCACACGGCAAAGACTTGGCACACGGTGGACCCAGACAGGCACACGGCAAACAGGAAGGCACACGGCAAAGCCACCTGTTTGCCGTGTGCCTGCCGTCAGGCACACGGCAAACAGGCCACCACAAACGGTCGTTGTGTCGGCCGTCAGCTTTGCCGTGTGCCACTGCCAGGAGCAGGAGGAGGCGGAGCATGAGGAGGCAGAGCAGGAGGCGTACCAGGAGGGGGAGGGAGAGGAGGCGGACAAGGAGGGGGAGGGAGAGGAGGAGGAGGAGCAGGAGGGGGAGGAGGGGACGGAGGGAGGCGACTCAACTAAAGTTTGGTTACGAGGCTCCTCTTCCCTCTCGAGACGACCCATACCTATGGCTCAACGGCCGGTTATTGCACCCGACCCTCCCAGGTAATTAACTTGACATGTTCTTACTAATGTTTGTTCTCATGTTTTTATGTATAATTAAAACTAATAAATTTGTCTTTTTTTTACCTTTGGCAGGGGCTTTGAGGTTGTGGAGCCAGGCGGTCACTCTCGCCTTCCCAACGGCATTCTGGGTCAGTTTTGCAGGTTGCACTACCCTGGCGTCATACAGAAAGGGGGCCGAGAGCAGCCGGCGTGGTCGTGGGAGGACTACGCTACCACCCAGGACTTGGAACTAGATGAGAATGGGCAGGTGTTTGGGAGCAAGGCGCGATGGGTTGTGCTCGAGCTGTTTGTAAGTATTCTTCTTGTTACATCGCATTCATCAATTATTTTTAAAATTACTAATACATCATGTGATTTGTGCAGGAATTCTACAAGCCGCTGGATAGAACGTTGAACCAGGCGATCCAGGTGGCTGACACGGCCTGCCGCAAGCTGGTGGCCGATATATGGTACGAGACGAAACTGTGTGCCATCATACAGTGGTGGGCTCACCATGCGCCTAAACGCGAGAGGCGGAGCGTGCCGAAAGTGGAGGCGAGAAGAATGATGCTGACGAAGGAACAATTTCTAAAGGTAAATGTTTTATATTTTTAATTGTTTTGATCAATTATCGGCGGCAAGAAGCATGGGCGGTACGTTATGGCTGGCAGCGTGATCGACACGGCTAGTACTCCCACTCTCTCGCAACTTCATGCTCGGCAAACCGACTCCACACCGCCTATACGACCGAGGCGAAGCGCCGTACAGATAGAGATGGAGCAATTCAAGGTTATTTCTGTTGCACTCATCGTTCAAGCGCTTTACACACGTTAGCTTCGTATTCTAACCCATGCATCATATTTTGTAGGCCCAGATGGAGGCGCGGGTCCAGGCGATGGTCCAGGAACAGTTGCGGGCCCAGACAGAAAGGATTGAGCAGGAGAATGTAAGGAAATGGGAGGCCAATGCTCAGTACATGCAGTCCTTGGGCTATCCGCAGCCACCGCTGTCACCGTTCGGTCCACCACCTGGAACTCGTGGCGGTACTCCGACTCTTGTGAGTGACTTCATAGCCGTTTACTTTCATTTGTTATAGTATACAAACCAATGACTTAGTAAAATCACTTAGCTTAACACATTCAATATCTTCAACTTTGGACAGCCTCCATCGGCGACATCCAATGAAGGGTCAATCAATCCAGATATGTCGCCTCCGTGGCAGTCTCCGCAGGGGATGCAGGCTCGCTCGTGGCACAGGCCGCTGACTCAGCCGTGGCAGGGGGCGCCGCCTCCGTCGTTGCCGTGTCAGCTTCCGCCGTCGTCGTCGCAGGTGCCGCCGCCCTGGGCTTGGGGTATGCAGCCTCCGCCTCCGACTCAGCCTCCGACTCAGCCGCCGGCAGACGAGTGAGCGGTATGTATCATCTGGACTCTCGGATGAACTTTGTATGAACTTGTATCGACTCTGGACGCTGTATGAACTTGTATCGACTATGGACGCTGTACGAACTTGTTTGAACCTGTTTAGGTGGCTGTGTATGTCTTATGGTGTTTGTGAGTGATATTTGATTATCTGTGATGCATATAAACTGCCTATGATGTTAATTGTAATGCATATGAACTGCATGTGATTGGGGACATTAAAAGCAAAAACAACAAAAATAAAAAAAAAGAAGGGTGTTTGCCGTGTGCAAAGGTCAAGGCACACGGCAAACAGCCAGGTGTTTGCCGTGTGCAAAGGTCACGGCACAAGGCAAACAACCAGGTGTTTGCCGTGTGCCTGACATGTGGCACACGGCAAACACGAGGCTGTTTGCCGTGTGCCAGACACGTGGCACACGGCAAACAGGCGCTTTACGGTGCCCACCGTCAGTTAACTTTATTTTGCCGTGTGCCAATTATGGCGCATGGCAAAGACACGTGGCACACGGCAAACATCTTCGCCGTGTGCCCGTGTGCTGCTGTTTGCCGTCGCACGGTTTGCCGTGTGCCATTTTGCACACAGCAAAGCCTTTTGCACACGGCAAACAGCTTCGCCGTGTGCCTTTCATGCTTTGCCGTGTGCCCCTGGCACACGGCAAACGCCCAGTTTCCTGTAGTGACTCCGTATATATGTGTGTATATACATCCATACTTACATGCAAGAGCACAACACAAGGCAACGAAATTGCACACACCACACGTTCTTCCGAAACCTCACACAAATCCCCTGAAAATCAGAGATGGATCTGAGACCAGCTTCCTGTGCCGGTTTGCTACTGGTGCTAATACTAGCGCTGCCCTTTTCTGCAAATGCTTCGAGCAAAGTAAGATATGCTCTCTGCTGTTGCAGAGCGAAGCACAGATAACATCAAATTTGCTTCCTTTAATTTACTAATAGCTCACTTATTCTTATTTCGTTTCCTTATTCCTTCTTCCACATAAAATTTCAGCTCTACATTGTGTATATGGGATGAAAATGGTTATGGAAATTCCCGACCGGCCGAGCTTCGTTTCCAAAAAAATGGTTTCGTTTCTGACCGTTTCCGATTCTACTGAAACACAAAACTTGATATTTTTAATCTCTATCACCTCTACGTTGCATTTCTTACATAATAGTTGATTTAGAAAATATGATAAATTTCCGACCGATCGAGCTTCGTTTCCGATAATGCAATTTCGTTTCTGACCGTTTCCGATCGTTTTCATCCCTATATATGGGCGAGAAGCAGCATGATGACCCCTCGGTGGCAGTAATTAAATTAACATTTTCCGTATCTTGATTCACAGCTTATCAAAGAATTGCGATTGCTTGCTCACAATTTGTTGCTTTTTTCTCATTTCGTAAATGTAACAGAAAGGATGAAGCTCAGAAATCAATACTCTACAGCTACAAGCATGGATTTTCTGGCTTCGCAGCAAGGCTCACTGAATCAGAAGCCAAGACAATCGCGAGTAATAATAATCATGAACCTACTAAAAGTGTAAGAACAAGCTGAATTTCTTACATTAAGAGTGCAACTAAGAAGGTTATGATAATAATGTAGGTTTACCGGGAGTCGTTAGTGTTAAGCCTAACACTCATTCACTACCGGATTTCTGGGCTTTGCCGTGTGCCCGTTACACACGGCAAAGCCTTAAATACACACGGCTAAGGCTTTGCCGTGTGTGGCACACGGCAAAGGGCACACGGCAAAGTTTGGACGGCAAAGAGCCTCTTTGCCGTGTGCCCTTTTTCGGGCACACGGCAAAGGCTTTGCCGTGTGCCACAGCCTTTGCCGTGTGCCATAGCAGGACACTCGGCAATGATTTTTTAAAAAAATAAAAATAAGAACCGGCCGCCGGTCGAGGGGGCCGCCCCACCCGCCGGTCGTGCCGCCGGCCGCCGTGGTCTCCGCGCGTCGGGGGGCAGTGCCACCGCGGCCGGCCTGTCGACGCCGTCGTCGGCCTGCATGCGCGCCGCCGGCCGCCGCAGCTCCCCGCACCGCCGGCCGCCGCCGCCGCAGCTCCTGCGCCACCATGGCCACGCCGCCGGCCGTCAGCGCCCACGGCCCGGAGCGCCGCCCGCTCGGCAGGGGCGGTCCTCCCGCGCGCCGCCGGGGCGGAGCGCCGCCCGCTCGCCAGGGCCTCCCGCGCGTCGCCGGCCGTCCGCGCCCCCGGCCCGGAGCGCCGCCCGCTCGGCAGGGGCGGTGCTCCCGCGTGCCACCGGGGCGGAGCGCCGCCCGCTCGCCAAGACCTCCCGCGCGTCGCCGCGCCGCAAGCTCGCCAGGAGCCCGGAGCGCCGGCCGCGCGCCATGAGAGGGAGAGATAGAGGCTGCGGGTGAGAGGGAGACGGGAGAGGATAAGAAAGAGAGAGGTGGTGGGGCCCTGGATCCATGTGAGGAGGTGGAGGACCAATAGTATTGCATCTTTTCAAAGGTTTGGATTGATATGAGTGTGTTTCTTTGACAACTGTAAAATGCATTTTTAATAGCTAAATGAACTCAAATAAAAAAGTTGTAAACTACAAATTTTCATATCTCGTCGAGATCTACAACTTTGGTATAGAACTTTTTTATATTTGATGCCATTTGAATATTTTAAAATTTTAAAATTTGAAATATGATTACTGATATTTAGAAGTATGAAACGATCTCAAACACAAAGTTGTGAACTACAAACGTTTACATATCATCGAGCTGTACAACTTTGGTATAGAACTTATTTACATCTGAGGTCATTTGAAAGTTTGGAAATTTGTAATTTCAAATTACATAACCTATAATAATATTTTAAAATATTAAATAATCTCAAATACAAAAGTTGACAACTACAAAGTTTAAAATTTCATCGAGCTGTATGACTTTGGTATAAACATTTTTTCCATACGAGATCATATAAAAAAATTTGTATTCAAAAAATACATCTACTAACTCTCTCACATACACTGACACATATACTTCTTATATGATGTGTAGATTTTGTAAACATCGTTATGACAAAATGTGCAAAATCGTCTCAACTTTTTATCACAGCCTCCATGTTTTATGTTATCACATCATGACAAATTTCATGATTTCCAGACTTTAATTTCTTTTATTTGAATTTAATAATCATTGGGACACATGTTAGTGGTCACATTGTTTGAACATGATGTTCAAAATTTCTTTTTATTTCATGTGTGCCTCAAATTGGGTTAAATAACATGAATATTATTTTTCTACTCATTTTATTCTATTATTTGAATCATTTGCGGTTCAAATTTGACCTATTCAAAAAATTCCTTGAAATGCAGTTAATTAATTAAATATAGCAAACAAACATTAAAATGTATCAAATTTTAACATGAAGTGCTACATGTTGTATGTGGATGATAGAAAAAGTTTGGATGTGAAAATAGAAAAAAATATATTTCTTTGCCGTGTGCCAAAACAAATGCACACGGCAAAGACCTCTTTGCCGTGTGCCAATAAAGACACACGGCAAAGGCTGTCTAGCTCTTTGCCGAGTGTTTTGTTTTGACACACGGCAAAGGCATGTCATTGCCGTGAGTCCGAAAAAAACACTCGGCAAAGAGCTAGGCACACGGCAAAGGTGGGATTTCCTGTAGTGATTACAAACTCCATACAACTCGGAGTTGGGATTTTCTTGGCCTTGGCTACGACCAATCATCGTCGTCCTCAGACCTCCTCAAGAAAGCGAAGTTTGGAGAAGACATCATAGTTGGGGTACTGGACTCAGGTTTGCAATCATATATATCTCACACTATTATCTAATTAATTTGCAAATGATAATCGTTATATTGTTAATAATGGTACATAATGGACTTTTTCTTCATGAACATGCCTGTTGCCTGAGCACCTAATAATGGACTGATGAATATATGTATTATTATAGGTATATGGCCTGAATCAAGAAGCTTTGATGACAGTGGGTATGGCCCTATACCAGCAAGATGGAGAGGCGTGTGCCAAACCGGTGTGGAGTTCAACGCCACGAGCTGTAACCGGAAGCTCATCGGCGCACGCTGGTACACCGGAGGCGTGGATGCCAAGGAGCTCGACGATGGAGAGTTCATGTCGGCACGGGACATGAACGGCCATGGCACGCATGTGGCCTCCACGATCGCCGGTAGCCCAGTTAGGAACGTTAGCTATGGCGGCGGCCTGGCCGCCGGCGTAGCACGCGGCGGGGCGCCACGTGCGCGGTTGGCCGTCTACAAGGTGTGCTGGACCATAGGCGGCGAGGGCACCTGCGACGAAGCCGCAATCCTAGCTGGCATCGACCATGCCATAAATGACGGCGTGGACGTGCTGTCCCTGTCGCTGGGGCTGGGCAGCCCCAACGAATTTCCCGGGACCCTGCACGCCGTGGCAAGAGGGATCCCCGTCGTGTTCGCCGCCGGGAACGATGGGCCCGCGGCCCAGACGGTGGAGAACGCCGTGCCGTGGGTCTTGACGGTCGCCGCCAGCACCATGGACCGGTCTTTCCCGACCGTGGTGTCGCTCGGGAACAACGAAAAGCTAGTGGTAAGTACTGGTACAATCTGCTTCGAAAAAATTATGAGTACATGAAACTATTCAGTCAACGAGTTTAAACTCATAAAATCTATTTAACCGATCGAACTCATGTGACAATATTTCTCAGGGGCAATCCCTCAACTACAACGCATCCGTGAATAGCGACGATTTCCGTGCGCTTTTTGCTACGGACAGGTAACCAAAACAATGGTCCTTGGTCAGATTTGAGATCGTTGTGTTCTTTGCTGAAAACATGACTCTGAACGCTTCCATCCTGACCGTCCTCGCAGCTGCGACAAGCAGGCGCTGTCATCTGCCAACATCACGGGCATGGTCGTGCTGTGCTCCACGCCATCGAAGGCGTCCTCCAAGCCGCCGCCACAAGGACTCGCCGCCGCTGCAACCGCCGTTGCCAAGGCAGGAGCCAGGGGCCTGATCTTCGCGCAGCACAACAGCGACATCCTCGAGAACATGGAGTTGATCTGCCACAGGCTGGCCATGCCCTGCGTGCTGGTGGACTTCGAGATCGCACACAGGATCGCGTCCTACGCCAATAGCGTGGAGTAAGTGAGGTCAAACTTAAATCCGTGCATGGACGCCATGTTTTCTGATGCTAATAATCATTGGGCTTTTGTTGCGTCATGGTCCTCAAGGATGCCGGTGGTGAGGATCTCGCGGACCTTCACCGTTGTCGGGAACGGGGTGCTGTCGCCCAAGATTGCCGCGTTCTCGTCGAGAGGCCCCAGCGCGGCGTTCCCAGGCATACTGAAGGTCACAAACTCTTGCTATACACGTATACTATCATTTATACACAAGTCATTGCAGTGTTCTGAATTGATGTCCCAATGTGTTGTCCCGTTCCGTTCGAACAGCCTGACATAGCTGCGCCGGGAGCCAGCATCTTAGCAGCCGTGCGCGGGTCGTACGAGTTCATGTCCGGCACGTCCATGGCGTGCCCGCACGTCTCAGGGATCGTGGCACTTCTCAAGTCTGTTCATCCTGAATGGTCGCCCGCCATGATCAAATCCGCTATCATGACCACAGGCACGCACTGACATTCTTCCATGAAAAGCTGTAATTTATGATGGGGTGTTAACAAACTTTTATCAGCACTACACACTTGATTTGCAGGACTAACTCGATCGAATCGATGGTATTATGATGTTGTTGGTTGCTTGCAGCTTCGGTGACAGACCGTTTCGGCATGCCGATCCAAGCAGACGCAACTCCGAGGAAATTAGCCGACCCATTCGACTTCGGTGGAGGACACATAAACCCGGACAAGGCTGCCGATCCCGGGCTTGTCTACGACATCGATGCCAGAGATTACGCCAAGCTTTTCAACTGCACACTTGGACCCGACGACGACTGCGAGACGTACACCGGGCAGCTGTACCAGCTCAACCTCCCGTCCATTGCTGTGCCGAACCTCAAGGACTCTGCTGTCACGGTGCGGCGCACCGTCACCAACGTCGGAGAGGCGGACGTGACATACCGGGCGGTGGTCGAAGCTCCGGCGGGAGTGGACATGTCCGTGGAGCCGTCTGTGATTAGGTTCAACGGTGGCGGTAGCAAGAAAGCAACTTTTAGGGTGACCATGAAGGCGAGGCAGAGGGTGCAAGGTGGCTACACGTTTGGGAGCTTGACTTGGCTGGATGGTAGTGCTCACTCGGTGAGGATTCCAATCGCCGTTCGCACCGTGATCCAGGACTTCATTGCCGATACATCTTGAATTTGTTTTCGCTTTAATTTGTCAATATTGGCGGTCCAGCAAGCTGCAAGCACAACACTACAATAAGATCATGTTAGAGAAATAAGGTCGTGCAATTCATATCCATGACGCATGACAGATGGTTTCATTATCCTTTATTTGCCTATCGATTATATTATATTCATGTGTCATTTATCTGTAAATTTCGATACAGTTGATTAAATCCATTTGCTTGATCATTTTTAGTGCCAAAATAATAAGTTGTGTTTACCATACTGGTAGTTGAAAATATTTTTTTTCAAAACTCATACGAAATCAATTTTAATAAAAATAAAGGTATTATAGGAACTGTCGGTGTTTTACCGGCAGTCCTACCGAGGGGTATCCCAAGGTATTAGAGTTTCGGTGGAGTGACAGTAGAATCAGGAACTCGACGATTACGTGACACGAGATTTATACAGGTTCGGGCCGCTAACTTAGACGTAATACCCTACGTCCTGTTGCTGATCTTGTATTACGTAGGGTGAATATGAGTACTAGCTTGTCTTCTCGATCGATGATCAGAGAGACTAGTCGAGATTCTCTATATCCTATGAGATTAGGTTGTGATTGATTTGAGAGGGGTCCCTGCCCAACCTTATATACTGGCTGGTAGGGTTACAAGAGTGGAATCCTAGTCTTATTCGAGTAGTAACCCGTACAAGTCTCGCTATACGAGTACTTTCCTAATGTCGACTAGTTCCTATACTTAGTAGAGTCCTTGTGTCGTCGTGCGCCACGGTCTCTACTCGTTGCCATATCCTCCTTTGGAGTATCTTCTACGTCCGTGTGGGCCCTAGACCTCCATGTCCGCAAGCCACTGAGCGCTTCATAGCCGAGTTATTTCCTTGTGTTGGGAGTGCTTGGCCTATCGGGTCGAGTACTTTCCAGCCTTCCTTGAAGGTCTTCGAGTGCTTTCTTGGACTGCAGCCTTTTGGTCTTCTAAGGACGAGGCTGCTGAGGTGCTCAAGTCCTTAGGTGTCTTTATGAAGTGCGATTTTGAAATCGTACTTCATATGAAGTAGCCCCCGAGCTTTAGGTTGAATCGATAATTCGAGTTGAAGGTCCTAAAAAATCTTGAATCTTTGATGGAAATTTAAAACAACTTCACATAAGCGATCCATGAGCCCTGGAGCCCCCGAGCCTTGAACCACTCTTTTGGAGGGGTAAAAAGGATCGAAGGTAGTCGTGCCTTGTATAGATGGATAATGAAAAGTCCTCGAATTTAAGAAAGGCTAAGATCGTTAAATAGGTTTTTGGTTTTTAGGAGCTCTTCTAAAAACAAAAAATCTAAGAAACGTCTTTTCCTCCTAAAAAGTTGGACGACATCTGTTATTCCGGTAGTAGGCACTTTTTCCTAGGCATCTCCTGTTTTTGGTTATAAAATAACCTTTCCTTAGGGTTTTTGTTTTTACCATTCCTTAGGTAAGAAAGACTCTTGCCTTCTTCTTCTTTGCTCGTCGTAAGTCCGCCGCCGCCGCCATCTTGCTTCCCCTGGATCATTCCTTTTTTTGATTCCCTTTGATCGCAATGCGTTCAAAGAGACCTGTGACGTGGAAACCAGCCCCCATGAAGAAGAAACAATCTAGAAAGCGCAAGCGTTCAGGTTTAGATCAAGTTCTTCCTCCTCCCAAGTTTAGGAAAGTTGATGGTCCTCATTATCCACCGCGGACGACTTATATCAAGAAGTCAGTGGTGAAGCATGCCGATCTCGAGCGTCTTGTAGATTTAGGTTTGCTGAGGGATCAGATGTTCTTGCACTGGTCTGCTCCTCCTTCAACTGAAAATTATCCATTAGATCCAGTTGACCAGATCTGCGTTTTCTCTTCTTTTGTGGAGAGAGGCCTTGGTTTTCCATCTTGCTGAGGGATCAGATCTTCTTGATTTTTATCATCTTGAACTCCAGAATCTTGATCCCAATGAGATTTTCCATATTTCTGTTTTTGTTCACTTTTGCGAAGCTTTCCTTGGGATTTACCCAGACTTCGACTTGTTTCGAGAGTTGTTCGTCCTGTCCCCTATCCGAGAGAATTTTCTGTCTTGCCCATTGGAGGAGCAGTTATTCAATTTCGACTAGGTTCTAGACAAAAATACCTCGACTACTCTTTGCCCTCGTCTGGAACCGAGTGGAGGCAGTCGTGGTGGTATGTTGGGAACCATCCACCCGCTTTGCCGGAGTTTACTGAAAGAGCTCCTGTAAGCGAACCGCGCTGGAGTGAGGCTTCCACTCAAGGTGACTCCAAGAAGTTGTTGTCTTATTTTAAGACTATTGACTACATGAAGAAGCAGAGGGTGACAGTTGCCTCAGTTGTGTATAGTTGGGTTGAGCGTAGGATTCAACCCTTAGGTCTTAGAGAGACGCTTGGTTATGAGTATAGTGGTCGCGATGACCCTTCTCGTATGAGTGCAGAGGATCTTTCTGAGAAAGAGGTCTTGGAAAGAGTTCGATTAATGCTTCCTGGAGTTGTGAATAAGCCTTATGTGCCACAATTCTATGATCGGGAGCATCCTCCTCCTTCTAAGGTACTTGAAGTTGTCTTTGTGTTCTATCGACTGGTTTTTATCTTCAGAGTGGTTTTTTGACGTGTCGACTTTGCAGGTTTCCGCTGCATCTCTTCATGTTAAGAAAGAGCAAGTTGATGACCTACAGGGAGATAGAGGATCCCTTTTTGATGATTTTGGGATGAGGCGAAAGCTTCGGGTCTGCGTCCGTAGGGTTAAGATCCCCCGCGACGTATCGCAGAGTGGTTCTCCTTCCTTGCCGGTGGAGCCCCCGAGTTCTTCTGTTGAGAAGCTTGAGACTGGGTAATCTTTTTTGCTCCCTGTACCAGTTTCTTGATCATGTTCTTTCACTTTTGTGGTTCTTTTCTTTTTGACCTATGCTTCTGTAGGACTGATCCTGAGGTAGTGTCTCCGTCAGTAAGGATGGCAACGGGGCGGTTTCAGGTAGGATATCCGCGGGTTTCCGGTCTAGCGGGTTTGGTTTTGGTTTGAATTTCTCACCCACGGTTTTCGGGTTCGGGGCCCCGAAAGCTATCGGGTTCGGTTTCGGGTTTGGGTTTTCACCCGTGGATACCCAATGGATAACCGAAATAAATAATTAGGAATTAAAACTCATGTTTTTTAATATACTAATAATAACTTGTTTACTTATATACTACTCTAAGTTGACTCAGGCAATTATTTACCATTTGTTGCCTCTTGTTTAGTTGTTTATACATGTGAATATGTCATATATCATGCATATGTTTATTAAAAGTCATCATTGTTCTTAATATTTTGCCATACAAAACGAGTTTCGGATATCCAATCGGGTTTTGGGTATCCGCGGGTTTCGGTTTCGGGGATGGATTTTCACCCGAATCGGTGTTCGGGGCGGTTTCGGGTTTTAAGTTCGGGTTTCGGTTTTGAGTGCCCAGACACTCCACCCGATCCGAACCCGACCCGTTGCCATCCCTATCCGTCAGCCCCTAGGGCCGTCCATGGGAAGGTCAGGGCCTCCCCTATTTTGGGAGAAGTTGTGCAGACTTCATCTGCTATGTCATCCGGGCAGTCGAGTGGGGATGTCGTGGTTAACTCGTTGGCCGCGAGATCCTCGTTGCCCGAGAAGCCAAGTGCCACTGTGAAGAAGCCACGAAAGCTGGTATTTGGCGCTCCTCGTTTTCTCATGTCTGGTTCGAACAGGTTTGGCCTTTGAAACTCTTGCTTTAGACTGGTCTTCTAAGGGGGTTTTCCTCACTGCCTTTCTTTTGTAGAGTTTCTGTTCGCCTTTGTGATCTAAAGAAATCCTCGACTGGTTTGTCCTCGAGTTCTTCTCTGTTGGAGAAGGAAGGTGTTTGTTCGGGGGCGGATACATTGCGTACTCCAGTTGTCGTCGAAACTTCTAAGAAGTCGAGTTCTGCTGATATGCCTCCTGCTGCTGACACAACTGCTGGGCCAGCGACCTCTGCTTCTGAGGGAACCGTCGTTGCTAATTCTGGGCAAGGAGAGAACATTGTTTTGCCATCTGATGATCCTTTGCCTGATGAAACTCGGGTTTTGAAAGATAGAGTACTTTCTCTTGAGTCCAAAGTGATAGAGCTTCAAAGGATTAATGCTGGCCTTGAAGCTCGATATAAGAAGTCAGAGGATGCTCGTTGGAAGAGTATCCGGGATCATAATGAGGCTACTGACAGGATTATCGATAACATTGATAATTATTCTGATATTGAAGTTGTCAGAGCCAAGCATGCCAATGAGATCAGATCTTGGAAGAATAAGCTGCAAAGTGAGTACTTTGACTTCTGGCTTTTGTCTTTTTCTCTTTGAACTTGTTCGCTGACTTGTTCTCTCTCTTTAGAATTGGAGAACGGCTATGCGACGCTTCAAGTTGACCGCAACAAGTGGAAAGATGTTGCGCAAGGTCCTGCTGATGAGAATGAGCAGTTGAAAAGATCATCCAAGAATCTTCAAGGCTCTTATAATGCTCTGAAGCTTGATCAAGAAGCTCTTATTAAGCGCTATGAAGATTTGTATGATGCTGCTACAGTGGTTTCGGATTCTATTGCTCCAACTCCCGCTGGTTCTCGCTCTCGGCTGCTTCTTGAACGCCTTGCAGAGCTTCCAAGTTGCTTTGACTCATACTTGTGTCGTACGTGTACTTTTGTAGCTAACAATGTCCTGGCTGCCGTCTAGTCCTTGGTTCCTGAGCTTAGTTTAAATAGTGTACCGGGCGGTAAAGCTGGCGATTGTACTGACACCAAGTTTGAAGAGTACTTTGAGTCTACTAGGCCGATAGCCGAGCGAGTGGTGGAGAAGTTAGATCTCTCATAGGGTAGTTTTTGTTCCCT
Source organism: Urochloa ruziziensis (assembly GCA_015476505.1). NCBI lineage: Eukaryota > Viridiplantae > Streptophyta > Magnoliopsida > Poales > Poaceae > Urochloa > Urochloa ruziziensis. The sequence continues at coordinate 38,337,087 of CM027123.1, read as the reverse complement.
TCGATGAAGAAGAAGTACTCCTTTTTGAGGTGATCTTTTGTAAAGAGTGGAATCAATCTTTGCTTTGTACTTGTTTTCCTGCTCTTATTAACGAGATGCCTATTTGTCTTGTCGACTAGGCTTCTGTTTGTTGTACTTATGAAAAGTACTTGGATCGTGTCCAATTTGTTTCTGAAACCAGGGTAGTTTGCCTGTTATGCTCTTCCCCTATTCGGTTCAGTCGGTAGTTTGCTGCTGTAAGGCCAGCGTACCTCTTCAATTATCTCTCGCTTTGAGTTTATTTCCGTTGGATATATACTCTCGGAGATCCTGGAAACAATTGTACTCCTCTTGGAAGTACTCGAAACGGAACCGATTGCTTTTTCCTGAAACCAATTTTAGCCGAGTGGTTTGCCTGACATGTTGTTCCGCTTTTTAGGCTTTGTTATTGGGCCCAGTTTCTGGGTTGCTGCTGTAAGGCCAAGCGTACCTCTTCAGTTACCTCTCGCTTTGAGTTATTTCTCTTGGAAATAACCACTCGGAGGTCCTGGATAATAAGCATTCTTTTGCTTTTTGAACTCGTTTGGTGGGTGTCTCTTGTTCCTAAATAAAACTGCTAGGGGATGGTAGACAATCCTTGAGTTTGTTTGAGTTTGATCGGGCGTCTTCTTCTGGTCTTTGTCTTTTGTTTGTTTTGCCAGTACTCGAAGAGCTTGAGGGGGAACATGATGATATGTGTCCTTCTGAAAAAGCTTTGCTTTTGCAGTATTATCCTTGTCCTTGATTGTCGCGATCCATTGTTATGATCCTTGTTCTTGTTGAGCCCGTGACTTGGGTGCGGATTCACGCCTCGCTGTCATCTTGCTATTTAGATAGGATCGAATCTTTTGTCGTTTCTGCTTTTGAAAGCTTCACGTGTAAACAGTGGACCCTTGTTTGATTGCGTTGCCTTCTGGCTATAAATAGCCTTGATTGTCTTCTGTGATTTGAGGGCGTGAAATCTTGACATTCCTTGGTAGCAAATAGATGGCTGATTTGCTGGAGATTTGCTTTTAAGTCTTGGTGACACTGCTTTCTTTCTGCCTATAAATTGGCCTTGAGTTGCTGATGGTTTGCCTCCACGCTTGTAGAATCATGGCCGCTTTGGCTTTCCTCTCAGCCTCTTTCTTTCTTCGTCCTCCCGAACAAGATCGTTGTTATGCTTGAAGTCTTGATGCCAGAAGAGTAGTTGCAAAGGAGTGGTGAGAGGTGGTCACCAGTGGCCAGACACGGCGTCCTTGTGCCGGACTAGGTGTAGACAGTATGGTGCTGGTCTCTGCTTCCTTCTAAAAGGTCCTGTTGATCTTGGGATGGAAGTATGTAGTGACGCTGGTTACTGTCTGGTCCAGTGCCTCCATGTCGTGTTGCGTGTAGACAGTCCAGTCTTTTTGTGACCTGGTCTCTTGTGGTGTTCACCTTCCCTCCACAGATCTTCCGCTCGTGCCCTCGATGCTAGAAGAGAAGTTGCAAGATGCCAGATATGGGCATTTTGCAGCCTACACTTGGGTCGAAGGCACGGTGATTACTTGTATGGCTGCTTCTGGTGGCCTGCCGTCTTTGTTCTTGTAAATGCTTGCCTCCTTGCTGTCCTTGTTCTTGTAAATACTGTTGATCTTCGACAGCTCTTTGTAACCAAGTTCTTTGAATAAAGTGTGGATGTTTCGCAGTCTGTAATGTGTGAATTATTTTCCTCGATGTATGGTTATCTAATCCTTTGGCTAGTGCCTCAAGGCTTCGACCTTCCATAGAGAAGAAATTTGGAAGCAAAATCCCCAAGATTTGGTTATTTTAAAGCTTAAAACCCTCCAAATCTGTGACGAGTGGTTTTTATAGACAAAGTAGTCGAAGGACCATCGCAAAAAAAAAACTTTTACGCGGCAATACAATCGATGGTACTTTTATAAGTCTATAGTATATAATCCTTGGTTACATGCGTAGTAATATTTCTCTTTCTTTTATTGTAAGGAAACTACCTGACAGCTGGACTAGTCTTATACGGAGATCTAGTCTACTTGCTTTTTGAAAAAAAAAACACTACTCGATATGATGACGCCCTTTATAGGTTAGGTCTTTTTTCGATACGAGTGGTTGTGCTTCTGCTTGAAAGAAGTAGTCTTACTCCTTCGGCCAGATTTGCTTGATTGAGGGAGTGACCTTTCTGATGACTCCTTTATGACAGCAGTGGCATTGTCCTAAACTTCGTTGAAGTGATACGACGCCATTCCGAGTGGGCATTTTGAGGACGAGGTAATTGTAGCTTGGGATAGCTTGGAATTTGACTAGTGTAGGCCTTCCAAATATTGCGCTATATGGAGTGCTGAAGTCGATTACTTCGAAGCTTAGATACTCTGTCCTTGATTTGTTGCCATTGCTGAAGGTTACTGGAAGTTTTACCGATCCAACTGGCATAGTTTCTATGCCTGGAATGATTTCGAAGAACGGGGCGGTCGCGGGTACCATCCACTTTTTGGAGTCGAAACCCATGTCATGCAGGGATGAGACTGTTAGTAGATTAAGCCCGGCCCCTCCGTCTATTAGTACCTTCGTAGTTTTGAGATTGGTAAGTACCAATCTCTTGTTTTACCACGAGTGGTGGTGGGCTTGATTCTGAAAAAGTTGCCCATTGATCCTTTTCTGATAAGAATATGTTGGTGTCTGTCTTTCTTGGGAAGAAACGCCTGAAAACTGGTATCGTTTTCTTGCCTTGGTGTTCCTTTGCTGGTCGAGAGATCACCATTACCATAGCGTCGTGGTGCTGATATGTATAAGGCTCTTCTGGTATGTCCTGAACTGAAGTAGTCTTTTGATTCTTCACAGGGATCCCTAGTGCCTTTTCAGCGTGTAGCATTCTTTAGTGAAGTGCTTTTGATTTGGGTGCAAAGTGCATCTCTTGTTAAGCGCTTCTTTGAATGCTGCTGAATCGGAGTTTGATTTTAGCTCGTTGACCTGTTGGATGACTGTTGTTGCGTCTTTGACTGGTTTCCTCTTGAGAGTACTCTGGATTTCTTGGGGCTGAATCTTCCAGCTATTTTGAGGATCGTATTGTTCTATTGCGGCGATCTGCAGACGTGCCTCTGAGTCATCGCTTTCTTCTTCATTCAGGACCTCATAATCATCGAGTTGTTTGATGATTGTGGTGGTCAACCCGAGAAGATTTTTGATTTCAGCAGTTTGGTGCATAAGGGATAGCCTGAAGTACAGTTCCATGGCGTTGGCCGTTGGAGAGTTGCAATATTTGCTTGGCTGAGTGAGTCTGCAATTGCCTATTTTGCTTCATAGAGTAGCACGTCGCTCTGCTCTCCTTTGGTTTTTAACCACTCGAATGTTCTTCCTTTCTTACTCTTGGGTACTGTTTAGTGCTTCTGAGAGCTCGAGGAATGCTTCCCTCTTGTAGAGATTGCCTTCTTCGAAGTCTTTGAGTCCAATCATGTATACGGCACGGTCCTGAGCGTGGTGTGCCATGTTGTTGTTCTTGATTTGGACTCTGTCTTCATTTATGTCGAAGCTTGACATGGATGAGTCGCAACTTTTGTTGGTTGAGTGGTCTGTTTGCCTCCAATCTGTCGTTCTTACTTCTGGTGTCGAGGTTATGAATAGACATTGCCTGATCGCACCATCAGAGCCTTCATCATCCGAGTCTGAGTCGTGATCGAGTACCTGGGCTGCCTCTTTGCAAGAAGTGGCATGCTCTAGACCGATCCGAATTAGGATATCCACGTACTGCTCTATCATTGACTCAAATTGGGAACATATGAGTCTTTGGTAAGTGGATGCCAAGTTGTGTAATCCGAAGGCGGGTAGGGTTGGGTGAGAGCTCGAACCACTCGTCGAAAACGAGTTGGATTCGGGGTGAATTTCCTGAGAGAAATTTGAGATCGATTCTGATTCGAACGCTTTTCCCTTGATGATGTCAGACAGCTGGATTTCGTCGAAATTTTCGACGAGCTCCTCCATGCTTGGCAGTGCTTTTCCTGACTGGAGTTAGTGGTCGTCGATCATCTTCTTGAGCTTGATTCCGAGAGCAGCGCCTTCCCGGAACATTTTGTTTTGTTTTGACGTCGTCAAATTCTCCACGGGATTCTTGACGATCACCCCTACCTGGCGCCCTAGATGTCAGTGTTTTACCGGCAGTCCTACCGAGGGGTATCCCAAGGTATTAGGGTTTCGGTGGAGTGACAGTAGAATCAGAAACACGACGATTACGTGACACGAGATTTATACAAGTTCGGGACGCCAACTAGGCGTAATACCCTACGTCTTATAGCTGATCTTGTATTACGTAGGGTGAATATGAGTACAAGTTTGTCTTCTCGATCGATGATCACAGAGACTAGTCGAGATTCTCTGTATCCTATTAGATCGGGTTGTGATTGATTTGAGAGGGATACCTGCCCAACCTTATATACTGGTTGTTAGGCTTACAAGAGTGGAATCCTAGTCTTATTCGAGTAGTAACCCGTACAAGTCTCGCTATGCGAGTACTTTCCTAATATCGACTAGTTCATATACTTCGTAGAGTACTGTGTCGCCGTGCGCCACGGTCTCTACTCGTTGCCATATCCTTCTTTAAGTATCTTCTGCGTCCGTGTGGGCCCTAGGCCTCCATGTCTGACAGGAACAAAACGTGGACTCCTTCCCTCCCATAGACTCGTTTTTGTTCGTGACAAAACTGCCCGCGGCCCCGCCATCAAACTCCGTGGCGCCGCCCGCTCTCGACCTTGCAGCACTGCCGGCCCACGCAGATTCAATGATAATCTAATGGTCCATTTATTTACTTACGTGGACTGAAAAATAGAATAGCATACATCGATTTTACAAAGATCTAATGGTTCATAATATTTTCAATAATCCATATATGAAACAAAAACTGACTTTAACTTAGTCCAATTAAAAAAGGAAAAGAAAAGTAGACATAGGAGCACGTCCGTTTCTAAATACTAGCAGAAGGGCATGTGCCGCAGGCACGTGTTTTAGGAAAAAATACTAATTTAGAGACGTAGCCTATATACACTCTTTAGATTAATCTAGAGCGTTCGATCATCATAAAATCCGACGGCATAGGCTCAAAGGTGAGTTGTAGTCAACATGGACTCTTTAGATTAATCTAGAGCGTTCGATCAACATAAAATCTGACGTTGTAGTAACGATGGACGAAACGAAAATTTCGTCCTACTTTATAGTATAGATAATTTAACTTCATTGTTTTTTTTGTTGCGTTCGTTACTGAAGCGTCCCCACATAAGCAGAGACTAAATGTGATACAAATATCAGTCCCAGGAGGCTGATACACATTTATTCCACAGATGGTTCAGTCGTCGCGCAACCTCAGAGGGTCACGATACTTTATGATAGTAAGCAAAAGTACAACAATACATAACCAGAAAAGGACTAAGACTGGATCTAGCCCTATCTCGGTGAGGAACAACAACGGAAGCATCTTGAAAGGGACCACACCACAGGCAACGTCGGGTGCGGACACGACCTCTACTCGAACTCCTCAGCGACAAAGTCCGGATCCTCCTCTGTTGCAACAAAATAGGGGGTGAGTACAAAAGTACTCAACAAGTCCAACCACGTCCACGGAGGGGGATATAAAGAATATGCACATGGTAGATCAAGGATACGGCTAAGGTTCATTTTGCATAAAAGCTAGATTTTATCATGCAAGGGTTTATTTTGAATAGGTTTTCGGAAAAACAGTTTTAATACCAAGTGGGGTTGATCCTCCACAAAGGATCACATTTTATGCTACCGGACTCCCCGTCCGCCGTAGCTCACGGCACACCTGCCGGACACCTTCCAAAACAACTCACGCCAAAAAGACAACCATTCCCCAACACTAGTTTCAGGCCCAAGCCGTGACTCATCCAATACCGTGGATACGGCTATTCGAATAGATTTTAACTCTGCATAGGTTGTACACTTAAACCACCCCAACGGTTTCCGCAACACGAACACCGAGATGCCGGCGCGGACCTGTCAAAGCCATTACCACACCTTAGCTAAGCCGGACTAGCCAATATGGAATCAACCAAGGGGTCCATGTCCTCCCAACGAGGCATGACCGAGACGTAACTCACATAGATCGTACTCCTGCTCCTTGTTCTCCCATTGCTCACAGCTCACCCATTGGCTAACCAACCAACTAGTGGGATTTATGCTAAGCCGTTGCCACATACAACGGTAGGGCGGTAGCACTAAACTGGGCCAGGCTAGATGACAATCAACTCGGTCCTTAAAATTCAGACAAGACGGATATCTCCACATCCCGCTCAGCCACACAGGCACGAGCTCACCAATTTGGTGCTTCACACAAAACACACCATCCATCTCATCGTTTTCACCATTATTTCATTTTCACCAAAAGCCTCCCTTTTCTTTTAAACACACACACAGTTCTTCATTTTAAAACACATGAGCATCTTTAATATGGTAGTGGTGAGAGTAACGAGCCCTAAGCGTCTCTAGCAACGGCTATCATCCAAACAGAGCAAGTCATATTTAATGATAACCTAGGTGATCAAGGAATAGTCATAGCAATCAAGGAGTGGCTATCCAACCGGGTCTCGCAATAAAACAATGCATTTTATAATCAGGCCAATAGGTTGTGTTTGTAAAACATAGGATAAATATGCATCAAAGGACGGGATTGAACTTGCCGTCGTCAAAGTCTTCCGGAAGCGCCTGCTCACGGTACGGGTCCACGGTCTCCGGCTCACGGTACTCGCCTGCGTACTCCGGCTCGCGGTACGGTCCTCCGAACTCCTCGCCGGGCTGCTCCTCGGTCACTCCGTGGTCTACGGTACACACAAGCAAACATACAATAAATAAAAGAGAAGGAAAATGAAAAGGGATTTTTAGTTGAGCTCGGAAAAGAGAGTAAGGAAATAAATTGTTGAAGGGATGTCTTTGAGAGATTGTTGTATAGTTCGGCCGGAATATATGTGGACAGAGCGTGGCCGAATTTGGGGAGAATCGGGCGAAGTTCGGCGCATAAAATGACGCGTCAAAGGGAAGGATTAGGGTCGGTTTAAAGGATCAAGGGTTAATTTGTAAAGATTGAAAAGGGCTAAGGGCCTTCCTGTAATGTTTATAACTGGAGAAGGACTTATTTGGAATACTTGAAAAAGGGTAGGGTGGATTTAGAATGGATAGGGACTCATTTGTAATTATTTACAAAGTGTTAAGGGTAACTTTGAAAGAACTCATGGGCTGCTGGGGGTTTTCTAGAAATGTTTCAATGGGTGGAGGGGTTCATTTGGAATTCTGGGAAGGTGGAGGGGGTTTTGGGCAAAATACCCCTTCTTCTTTCTCCCCCCCTCCCCCCCCCCCCCCCCCCCCCCGAAACAGAGGAAGGAGGGAGCCTCGGCCGGCCTGGCCGCGGCGCCGGCGCTCCACGGCGCTGCGGCGGCCGGGAAGTGGCGGGGGAGGACGAGGGAGATGAGGAGGTTCGATTCCCCTCCTCACCTTGGGCTGGGGCGGCGCGAAAAGTAGATCGCGGCGGCAGCAATGGGCAGGAAGGGGAGCGGCGGCGGCATGGCGGCGGCGGCGCTACTTGGGCGGGGAAGGGCTCAGGAGCGTGGAGGAGACAGCGGTGGTGCCGGTGGGCGAGCGAGGGGCGAGCTGGTGGCTTTTATAGGCGGCGGCGTGGGGAGCTCGACCGGCCTGGACGGCAGAGGGGCCGGCGGCGGTCGTCGCCCGCACTGTGGGCGCGATGTGGGCACAGGGCGGCAGTGGACTTGCACAGCAGAGGGTGGAGGGGAGGGCAGCGCTGCTGGTGGGGCCGAGAGACGCGGCGGCACGGCGTCGGCCGGCGGTGGCGGCAGTGTGGTCAGAGGCAGGTGGGGACGGCGGCGTGACCGGCACGGCATCGGCGGGGCCAGGGTCGCCGCTGGCCCTGTGCGGGCGTCGTCCAGTACAGGCGCGCGTGGGCGGCGTGTAGGGGAAGGGAGCAGGGGGACGGCGGTGTTGAGCAGGAAGGAGGAGGAGGAAGGAGAGGGAAGAGAAGAAAGGAAAAAGGAAAAAGAAAAAGGGAGAAAAAAGAAAAGGGAAAAGGAAAAGATTTTTGAAAAAAAGATTTTTAGCGGTTGATTTACTTTGGTAAATTTTTCCGGATGTTACAGTTACTTGGACAAATTAGTGTAGAAAGCCTGATTAAAAAACAAAAGGAAAGGAAAAAATGACTTGAACTACTTCATTGTTTTAAGGAGACACCTTGAACATATGTCCGTTTATAAAAAGAAAAAGAAAAATTTCTAAAAAGAAAAATAAAAAATGCTCTTGAGCACTTCAGTAGAAAAAAAGAAAAATGATCTTGATGTCCGTAGAAAAAGGAAAAGAAAAGTAGACACCTTGAGCATGTCCGTTTCTAAATATAACTTTAACTTCGTTGTTTTTTTATTGCGTACTCCGTACAACATTACTTAGACAAATTAGTACAGAAAAAACACAATTAAAAAAAGAAAGGAAAAACGACTGACTTTAACTTCATTGTTTTAAGGAGAGACATCTTGAACATGTCCGTTTATAAAAAGAGAAATAAAAATGCTCTTGAACACGTCAGTAGAAAAGGAAAAATGATGTTCATGTCCGAAAAAAACAAAAATGATCTTGAACACGTCCGTTTCTAAAAAAGAAAAAGGAAAGAGACGTTTGACAAATTATAGAAAGTACAAATAAAGAAATAAAAGAAAGGAGACATCTTAGCTTATGCGACTTGGACAACGTAAAGTCCAAATAATATGAAACATGCGTACGTTAGCGTCAGTCTCATGTCCGAGTCAGACTTCTACACAAATCTATACTATAAAGAGTGTCACAATTGAAACGGTTTCTCACCTAAAAAATTACCCTCCTAAACCTCACAGAGGACCCACAATTCAGAGCCAAAAGGTGGCCCCGGACGACCGGGGGTAGACGCGTTTGGTCGTCACCTCCCGTTCTTTTGCGCCTCGGCGCCATCCCGCCCCCCTATTTTTTCTCACCTTGGCATTTTTTATACCCGCTGCCTTCCTTTCCTTTTGATCGCGTTCTTTGTATGGTAATGCAATCAAGGCGCCGCTTTTCTTTCCTTTCTGTTCGTTGTATTCGTATGCAAAAAGATACGTTGGTTTCCTTCCAAAAAAACGCCCCTTTCCTTTCCTCCACCTTCCTTTGGAAATTCGCCTGCCTTCCTTTCCTTTTGATCGCGTTCTTTGTATGGTAATGCAATCAAGGCGCCGCTTTCCTTTCATTTCTATTCGTTGTATTCGTATGCAAAAAGATACGCTGGTTTCCTTCCAAAAAAACACCCATTTCCTTTCCTCCACCTTCCTTTGTAAATTCGCCTGCCTTCCTTTCCTTTTGATCGCGTTCTTTGTATGGTAATGCAATCAAGGCGCCGCTTTCCTTTCCTTTCTATTCGTTGTATTCGTATACAAAAAGATACGCGGGTTTCCTTCCAAAAAAACACCCCTTTCCTTTACTCCACCTTCCTATGCAATCAGGGCGCCTACACCTTCCTTTTGAAATTCGCCCGCTTTCCTTTCTTTATATGGCAGTGTGCATCAAGGAATTTGAATTTCCTTCTTTCCTTTTGTAGATGGCTAGCGTCCATATATGTGTTGTGTACCAGTCAAGGTTTCCTTTCAAAAAAAGGAATGACATCTACGCAATCGGGTGTCTCCTTCCTTTTAAAACTTGATTACTTACCATAGTTGTGGGAGTCAATCAGGGAATCGATTACTTACCATAGTCGTGGGCGTCCAGGTTCATCTCCTTAGCCCTCCTGCCCCCTATATAAGGCGCCCCTCCTTATTCTCAAAGCACACAATCTCTCCCTTCATTCTCATCATCTATTCAGAGTTCATATTTCTTTGCAAGGGCGTCGGCGTCGAGCGCGGCGCAAGGGTGGCCACGACGCTCGTCGTGTCCAAGCTCGCCAGGTAGAAGCGGAACGTGCTCCGCGTTGTGACGGTGTCCGGTGCCGTCGAGTGCGTGGCGTCGTTGCTCCACTGACACCGGCGACGAGGAGAGCAACCTTCTCGGCCTCCCCATCGTCAAAAAGCTGGCTGCGGTGCCGAGTTGCTCATGGATACATGTATCGTGAATATTTTCTTTTATATATGTTGCTGATTGTTTAAGATTTAATTATACAAAAATTTCCTTCTGTTTCCGCCGGAGGCCCAAGCTTTCGATGTATGAATATATAATTTTTAATATGAGATGCTATTGAATAATTTTAATACGCGATCTAACAAAAGTATGCATTATTTTACATACTTATTTTTTAAAAAATTAAGTTTTTTTAAATTTATGTTATTTTTATAACACGTGTCTGTGGCACGTGCCAACCTACTAGTAAACTCTAACAGACATCAGGTCTCATACTCTCATGCGTGTCCGACTCTAACACGAATAGGCTCCATCCTAAATAAATAAATATAACAAACAAACACTAATAAAACGGAATAGAGCACCTGAAGCGCGCAATTGCAGGGATAGATCGTCCTCTCGCTGACATCGGCTTCTCGCGCAATCGCCGTGATAGCTTGTCCTCGCTAATTAAGATCACCAAGGATCGCTCGGCCTATTGCCCAGATCACCAAGACAGTTCATGCTTGGATTGTACACGCTCACACGGTTAGTAAAATTAACATCGTTGACCACAAACGCTGTTGAAATTACCACATCACAGGATTGTTAGAGCAACTCCAAGAGACTCTCTAAATCCTTTCTATTTGCTAGTTTTAAAGATTTTGATTAAAATGGTACCTTCCAACAGTCTCTCCATTTGGTTATCCAAACATAGTCACTCTCTATTCCGGATTTTTCGCTAGCAAAATATAGAAAAGATGATAGCTCTCTAGAGTGCATGCAAGATATAGAAAAGCTGTTGGAAATCAGAAAGATATAAAAACATTTTTTATGCAAATAACTCTCTAAATGATGATTTAGAGAGCGAGTTTTAGAGAGACTCTTGAAGATGCTCTTAATTGCTCTTTTGTTACTCTTCATAAAGTAAATATTCATATTATGTACCTGTGTTCCAGCTTTATACATAACAAAAAATTGAGTCAGCTGAAGAAAAGTGGACAAGCATGGTACAATAAAGTAAAAGTAATTAGAGTATAGGAATCGATCAATTTTGCATTTGATGAGCTTATGAGGTTAGACATAAATTCTTATGGATGATCAGGTTTGTCTTTCATTATATTGTGATAATTAAGCAATTTCATATTCTTTTTTACACTACTACAAAAGGAGCCATCCCAACGCGCCCCTGCCTCGGCCATATATGGACCCGGTGCTAATGGGGCTTTAGCACTGGGTCCAAAATTCGCGAGCCCCCGGGGACCCTTTAGCACTGGTTGGTATCATCACCCAGTGCTAAAGCTCTCCGAACCTTTAGCACCGGGTTGTAACGCCAACCGGTGCTAAAAGGTTGGTGTTACAACCCGATGCTAAAGGCCTTTTAGCACCGGTTGATGTTAAATAACCGGTGATAAAGGGTCCTCCATGGTTACTTTAAAACGAATGTATCTCTTACCTAGTTACATGTGTTGTGTAGGTGGGACGGTAAGGATGGTACGCACGAGCTAAGAGATCCCGAGTTCGAATCACAACAACGCCCAAATTTTTTAGCGCACGCCCACCTTTAACACCGGTTATTTGACCGGGTGGTAAAGGGTCGGAAGATTTGCACTAGATGAAAACCCGGTGCTAAAAGGGTTCACAACTGGTCCAAAAGGGCCTCTGTCCACTAGTGATATGTATTTATTACAACGCTACCATCGCAATTTAGGCCGTGTTTAGTTCGTTGGTGAAAAGATTTTGGAATGGAATCTTTTCACATTTGAAGTATTAAACATAGACTAATAAAAAAACTAATTGCAGATTACGTCTGGGATTCACAAGACGAACCTAATGAATCTAATTAATCTGTCATTAGCACATGTTTACTGTAGCATTACTGTAGCAATTTAGTGTCTAATCATGGCCTAAATTAGACTCATTAGATTCGTCTCGTAATTTCCAGACCATCTATGTAATGCGATTTGTTTTTCAACTGCATTTAGAGTACGTGATACATATGTCTAAACATTCATTTTGGATTTTGGAACTGAACAAGGCCTTACACGCACGCAAAGAGCGCTTGGACTGCGGCTCTAGCAACGGGCCTAAGGTGTCAACTCCGGCATAAATCCTCCACTCACCAGCGGCCACCACATGTCATTGGCCACCAGCCGCTGCCCATAAAATTTGATCGGAATAAGAATAACTCCAAGAGCCACCCCCAACCCACTTGTCAAGCCAAAATTTGGCAATTCAACCTCAAAATTGAGCTCCAACAGCCTCTCTATACAGGTTGCTATCCCATCCGGCTCTCCAAATCATCCCTCCCACTTGCCAGACTTGGCAAGCCAAACCTGCTTGCCAAGCATGGGCCCCATGCATAGCAGGCAGGAGCAGCGCCGAGGGAGAGAAGGGGTAGCCGGAGAGAAAGGGGATGGACCTTCGCGCGCCACTGGGGACGGACCTCCTCGCGCCGCCGGGCCGGACCATCGCGCGCCGCCGGCCCCAACCCCCTCGCGCCGCCCGGACGGACCACCGCGTGCCACCGCGGATGGACCTCCTCGTGCCACCGGGCCGGACCACCAGGAGCCACCGGCCTCTGACCTCGCGCGGCAAGGAAGGAACGAACTAGCTCCAAGGAAGGAACAACCAGCTCCAAGAACGTTTTTAGGTGGGCTTTAACTAAAAAATAAAACAATTCAAATTAATGATCAAGTCCACAGGATTCTCATCTAATGGCTTACTTTAGAGATGGCTTTGTTTTGCACTTAATCCCCCCACCATTAGCCTTTCTAATCTCGGTTTTGCAAAACCCTCTCCTCCTAATCCCCCTTGCGCCCCCTGCCTTGGAAGACTTAGCGATGCAGACCTCCTCCGTCCCGCACGACGCAACGCCGCCGCCCTCGAGACGCAAGGACGCCGCCACGCGCGAGTCGCGACGCAGACCTCCTCCCTCCCGCGATCAAGTCCGCCGCCCCGGCGTCCGTAAACGCGCGGCCGCCCGCCTGATGAGTACTCATAAAACCGTCAACAACATCCAGCATCGGCGTGTATTCTGGGCAGGCCTATGATAGGATGGAGGCTGATGAGTACTCAAAAAGCCATTGACATCCAGCATGATCGGTCGCTACTCGTGTCATCACAAGTTGTGCTGAGAGAATGGAGAGGCTGCAGGCGAAAATGATTGCTACGGTCATGGTAGCAATGATCGTCTTCGCAGTCTGATGAGAGCATATGGGTGTGCTGTTTTTGTCCTCTCCATCTGAAGTCTGAACACAAGTCAACAATGTCTTCACCATCTGAACTTAATAAGTCAATGATTTCCATAGTGCCTGCAAACGTACGCATGTGATCACCATCTGAACACGGTCATGGTAATGGAATGGGCAGTCGCCATTTCAACATAAAGGCACACTGAACAAATCAAAAGGGCAATTGCAGTACACTCTGATGAAGGAGATTTATCCGACACCTGGTATGTGAGTTCCTGTATGCACGTTAGTTGCTGTGACCGCTTATCAATTTTCACAGCAGAGGTGATATTTGAAATGCATTGCATTTAGTTGAGGAAAAAGTGTATTTTTCATCCTTTAAATATCACAAAAGTGTGACTTTCATCCCTCATGTTTCTATTGGTGCATATCAATCTCTTAACTAACTAAAATGGTGCATTAGTCATCCCTACCTCAGTGTAACAATGGTTTAGAGCCATTTACAAACATTTTTAAGATACTAATCATTCAACTAATAATCACTAATTAGACATGTCATAATCAAAGTAAACATTGTTTTTTTTCTAAATAACCTAGCTAATCAGTTTGATTGGATTAGTTTATTCTGAAATAGTCTCCCGCTAGCGAAAACATTAGTTAGTCTTTAATATTTCTTTGTTACTGCTCGATGAATGATAGACTCAATTAACTATTAACTATTGCATACAAAATCAAGCATGTACTACTTGTTGAATGGAGCACTAAATCATTGTCAAGATGATGTTGGGATGATAAGTGCACCATTTTGGCTAGTTAAGTGGTTAATTTGCACCATTTGAAACATAAGGATGAAAGTCATACTTTCATGGTACTTGAAGGATGAAGTTGATTTCACCTGAACATCCATGGCGACGGCAGCGGCGGACTGCATGCCAGCAGCGGACGAGCAAAGGGCGGCGGACTGGATGGAGTCGGGGCGACAGCGGTTCGTTTTACCTCTAGGGGCATACCGGCGGGGCGGCGGCGCTAGGTCGTGCCTCCCGTGCGTCACGAGGGGCGAGGCGGCGGCGGCCCTATCCCCCTCGTGCGTGAGATCGGTACGGGCAGGGGGTTTTGTAAAACTGTAATTAGGAAGGCTAATGATGGAGGATTTAGTTGCAAGTTGTACCCATCTCTAGAGGGAGTCGTCGGACGGGGATTCTATGGCCATGATCATTGGTTTCCAAGTTTGCACAGGTGGGGGGAGGGGGGTTTCACCTGATATACTCCCATTAAAAGGATGCAAAAAGATATTATATAAAAACATACAGGATGTATTTTGTATGGACAACATTATGACATTATAGTTGAGGCTAAAAACGGCAGATTTAGAGAAAAGAATCTTAACCTCAACAAAACATACTAAATAATATATCTATAAAAAACAAAACATACTAAACCAAGGAATAATATATCTATAAAAATAATATATAAATTGCAAAAATGGAAAATAAGAATAAAATAACAAAAAGGACATAAAATATTATAAACTAAACAACTAGCTATCCACGCAATTCGCAATTTATACGAGGCACCTTTCTAGTTTAGTGCTAAAATAATAAGCTGTTTTACAATACTTGTAAAATATACTTTTTGTTTCGTTCGTCGTCAAATTTAGCCAACACTGTTGGATTTTATGATGATCGAACGCTCTAAATTAATCTAAAAAGTCCATATTAATTACTTCTCACCTTTGAGCCTACACCATCGGATTTTATGATGATCGAACATTCTAGATTAATTTAAAAAGCCCATATAGATTACACCATTAAATTAGTATTTTTTTCTAAAACACGTGTCTGCGGCTCGTGCCCTTCTACTAGTTTTAATAAAATAAAGGTATTATAGGAACTAGATTTCTCCCCTCCTATGGATCCAGTTTTTTTTTTTTTTTTTTTTTTTTTTTTTTTTGCTCGTGACAGAACCGTCCATGGCCCCCCACCTCAAACTCCGTAGCACAGCTCGCCATCCTGCAGTGCCGCCAGGACACCGCAGCTCCGCCGCCGTCGGCCCCACTCGGATCGGGACCCCGCCGCCCTGCTCAGTCTTAAACCCATCGCCGCCTCCACGCGACGCCCTCCCTAATCGGCTCGCAATCACGCGCCGCCGCTCCCTTAGGCTAGTCTCAGTGGAGAATGTTATCACACGGTTGTCGAGACTGAAAACTTTGAGAAATGTGCCGGGGGGTGTCATCATCATGACATCCTCTCTCATCACATGACACCCCCCTCATAAATATCACTGACATGCCAGCAAATTTGTTGATGTGACATGATATTTAATGCGCATGACACTCCCCACTGAGACTGGCCTTACTCCGTCGGATTTGGCTAGCGGCGTGTGATTCGTGGAGACCAGCCGCCGTACCATCACCAACATTGGGTCGGAGGAAGCAGCGTACCGAGGAGCAGTGTTTGAAGCCCCAGCAGGTGTGGATGTGTCCGTGGAGCCATACCTGATCAGGTTCGTCAGTGGCGGTAGCAAGACAGCAACGCTTCAGGTGACCTTCAAGGCAAGGCAGAGGGTCCAGGGAGGCTACACTTTCGGGAGCTTGACATGGATAGATGGTAGTACCCACTCAGTGAGGATCCCGGTCACAGTTCCCACTGTGATTGATGGCTTCATTGCAGATACCTCATAATTCATCCATGATTAGTATCAGCAATCATAAAATAAGATAATGTCAGAGGAACAAACATCCTATTGATATGCTCATACTTTCCGTGAAGAAAATATATAATCACATATTTTTACATCTTTCTAAGAAAGTTGAGACAGAGCAATCATTTTGTTAGGACCTACTATGTATCAGGCATTGTTGATGCGCTGAAAACATTTTTGCTACATTTGATTATATCGTTTTGTCAAAGCATCATCACACCAATGACGATGACCCTTAACTTTCAATATAAAGAACTAAAATATATGTTCAGTTCCAAGTGGGCCCTTGTTAACCATCAATATAGCTCTAAATGTAGTAACATAAACTCCAAACCTCAAACATATTTGGTCATGATCAGAAACAACTACAGAGGAAGAAAAGCTCCATAACTGGCCATTATAGCTTAAATTACAGAACATAATACTGACAAACATTTGAAAGCATCCGCCCTATAACACGCCAACAGTTGAAGACTTAGGTCAGCAGATTTGTAAACTGGCCAGATACTACCATACTAAGGTTCAGCAGTGATTAATTTGTTTCTGATGGTAGTGGAAATTTCCCGCAAGCACAATCTGAAAAGCACCAAGCACACAAGTAACAAATTAAATTAGTTTCATAGATTAGTATGTACAGCTTCATAAGATGAAATAATAGTGATGCCTATATTTTAATATCTACAAGAGATCATGGTGGAAGAACGTAAAAAGAACGTAGGTGTTAGATCAACAACTTGTGGTTCATTATAAAAAGGCCATCTACTTCCTATGCACATCTTGCCAATATCAAGAATTGTTTGTTCATAACAAGTCAAACATGACCAAAACTAGATTAGATGTTGCATTGTCAGATATTCTGCTTCCAACATTGTCAGGTATTCAGTTTTCAAAAAGAAAGGTATCACTTATTCCCAGAACTAATAGGTGTGCTGTGCACATATCAATCAGAATGCAACTTAAGATTTGCAAAGAAATAATGTGCCTCCACTGGCAATTGAAATTTGTTGGTAGTACAATTTGAAGATCGCCATGCCTAAAAGTTAAAATTGTTCCATATGACCGTTAATCAATCAATAGTACAGATTTATAGGATCAAACAATAGGATCTGTTCACAGCAAATATCTAAAAGGATGGTACAATAATGCGCTAGCTAAAAAAGCCATTCAAAATGACCGAGCTGATGCCATATCACGATGATTGGGTGTTAAGATGTGAAAAAATCATGCTAATATCAAGAATAGTACCCATAAACAGATTGAACCTACAACATTAGTGTGATATAGCATTGCCAAATCTTCAGTTATCTCAAGCATATGTATCATTTATTTCCATCCAACTAAAATCCACAAATCACTATCAGAACAATATATATAGAGGCAGTACAATGCAGGATGACAAACAATCAAAGGGCTAGAATCATACCCGGTGTGTAGAAGCTCATGAAGGGTACGATAGGAAACTGCATCCCAGGCTTGCTCACTTTCCTCGCCTGCTCTGATCTGAGATCGATAATGAAGTGGCCAATTTTTGTGCACACGAAGATGACACGGAAACTCTCAGCAAAAGCAACCACAATAGCTGTTTTAAAACGGTCATCAGCTGGTAACAGAGTCCATAGCTCGATCACTTTGTATGGTACCCATCTTTCAACTCCCTTTGAATTCGCCTTCCTCGACCACAGGTGAAGGGTGGACACTGATGCCAGCGACTCCAAGCAAACCATCCTCCGTAGGCATGATGAAAATGCCGCACTCGTACGATTCAGGCGGGTCAATCACAGACAAGTGATGCTTGACGAGATCGTACTTGAGGATTCTAGCACCCATCTGAAGCATGAAGTAGACATGGTCTCCAACAAGGGCACCCCGGTTCGCGTTGAGGAAGTCATCAGCACCTACGCCGACAGAGACGGGCATGCCCCAGGAACCCAATTGAGACGAGTACACGCGCGCATACG
Source organism: Urochloa ruziziensis (assembly GCA_015476505.1). Taxonomy (NCBI): domain Eukaryota; kingdom Viridiplantae; phylum Streptophyta; class Magnoliopsida; order Poales; family Poaceae; genus Urochloa; species Urochloa ruziziensis. The sequence goes on along the minus strand of CM027123.1, from coordinate 38,319,146 downwards.
CGAACCCCTTGACAGCACCCGTCCATACCCAGACAAAGAGGAAAGGGCCGCCGTGGCAGCCGCGGTGGTCGCATCCGGCCGTGGCGCAGAGCACCGCAACGGAGAAGGATCTGGACCGGGTGCGGGGTTCGGGGACCTCCTCCCGGCACCGGTGATCGGGTCCCAGACAGTGAAGTCGCCCCCGTGCACCTTCTGAAGGAGCACGCGGCCATGGCGACAGTCCAGGGGCATCCAGGGGCGGCAGTCGAGCATCGGCTTGGGGAAGGGAGAGGCTGGAGTGGTGGGAATGAAGAAAGGGGCGATTTCGCCGCGGACTTCGCCGGCGAAGAAGTACCTAAGCAGCGGAGGGGTGCGGTGGAAGCGGCGGTACCGGCGGAGGAAGGCGGCGTCGGTGAGGATGCGCTGCCAGAGCTTGCAGACGAGAGAGGCGCGGAAGAGGCATCGGGGCTCGTCCGGCGGGAGGCGAAGGAGGATCTCCGCGACGGCGTCGTCGGGCAGCTCCGGCGGCGGCGCCATGGCGGATGGCGCTGGGGTTGGTGCGGAATCGGGGAAGGGGAAAGGACCGAAAGAGCGATGCGAATCTGGGCAGATGGGGTGGACTTGAGAAGTTGGGAGAGTGGCCGAGTGAAGCGGCCCGGTCGGTGCTTGCTTTCGTCGGACATGGGCCTGGCCCACCTTAATCTCGCCCAGCCGGACATGACTGGAGCAACTTTGTTAATAGGAAAAAGTCCTTTTGACCCCCCTCAACTATTGCCCTTGTCCGATTTTCCCCCCTGAACTGCAAAACCAGGTATTTCGAAACTATCGAAACTGTCCATTTTACCCCCCTTGGCGGTTTTGACCCGGTATACGCTGACGTGGCAGCGAGCCCTACATGTCAGCGTGGGCCCCATATGACATATTCTTCTCTCTCCCCTCCATTCTCTCTCCTCCATCCCCTTTCTCTCTCGACCTCCCCATCTGCCGCCGCCGACCCCAGGGCGCGGGATCCCGACCTTCGACGGCGCGGAGCCGGACGCAGGCGACGCGGCAGCGACACGGCTCCGGCTCCGCTGGGGTGCGAGGCGGGGTGGAGCGCTGGCAGCCGCCGCGTGGGGCACGCGGCGACCGCGGGAATGGCGCCATGGAGCCGGACGCGCGCGGGGACCCGGGCGAGGGGCCGCCGCGGCGCTGAGTGGGGTGGAGCGCCAGCGGCCGCTGCGACCGTGGGCACGGCGGCATGGAGCCGGACGCGGCAGGGACCTGACCGAGGGGCCGCCGGGGCGCGGAGCGAGGTGGAGCGCCGGCAGCCGCGGGCATGGCGGCATGGTGCCGGACGCGGCGGGGACCTGGCCGAGCGGACGCTGGGGCGCCGAGCGGCGCAGGAGCACCGTCGACGGCCGTCGCGACCGTGGGGACGGCGGCATGGAGCCGGCCGAGTGGCCGCCGGGGCACGGATCGGCGCGGGAGCGCCGTTGACAGCCGCACGGGCACGCCGTGAAGCAGGGCATGCCGCGGGCGCGCGGATGGATGGCGTGGCCGCCTTTGCCGGATCCGGCCGCCGCGACGAGCGCCCCCTCCGCGCGTCCGCCCTTGGCATCGTCGACGGCGGCGGCAGAAGGGGATGTTGAGAGAGAAAGCAGATAGAGGAGAGAGGGAATGGATGGAGGAGAGAGAAGAACGTGTCATATGGGCCCACACTGACATGTAGGGCCCGCTGCCACATCAGCGTAAACCGGGGTCAAAACCGCTAAGGGGGTAAAATGGACGGTTTTCATAGTTGGAGGGGGCTGGATACCTGGTTTTACGGTTTAGGGGGAAAATCAGACAACGGTAATAGTTGAGGGGGGTCAAAAGGACTTTTTCTTGTTAATATTACGTATATTTTTTGAACAAAAATACGTACTATCTCGGTATTTTTACTGGATTTTTGAAAAGGATCAACCGTGCATTTTTTAGAGGCAAAAGCTCTGTACAGTACCTACCGTAGGAATAAGAGGATCGCATGCTGCAGTGTACAGTAAGGTCAGCGGGTTCTGGTCGTAACGGTAAGATGAGCAGTGGTGAGCAAGTAATTTGAAAGTGCACTTTAAAATGAAATTTACAATAATCTCACTTTACCATTCAGTCCTTCACATGCTCTATGTTACCAATGAGATACATTCTGCCAGACATATTGAATTTATTAAACATTTAGACGAAAAGATTGACTAGCTTTTACCATGTTGTGATTGTTCGAAAAAGTTACTTTCAAAAAAAAAAGAGAGAATTGCACACCAAGTCCTTTAACTTGGCAGATTGTAGCACCGGCACGAACTTACACTTTAACTTTGCAGGTCCTCAAACTTGGCATCCGTTTGCACAAAAAGTAATCAACTCTGTTAACTAACGGAGGAGCTGAGGCTGAGATGGCAGCTGCCATGGGGCTTTTGATACAAAAATTTTTGGTCAATGTCCACGCAACAGTTTCTTCTTCATCCAGGATTTTGTAATTAATATATTATGACATATAGATGATGAAATAATTAAAAAGAAATATAAATATGAATAATATATTGCAATTACAATTAAGTTAGAAGTCCTCATAAGATTAACCACATGCTGTCAATAATACCAAGTTCTCACATCCCTAGTCAGCCAACAAACTAATGATTGTGGTGGAATTTGCTTAGCTAGGTTCCAGTTCTCGAATCAGCACGGGTGTTCGTATTTTTTTTGAATTTATTTTAAAATTTAACCGTGCTATAGTTTCAATGCTAGGTCGAGCGCTTGTTGATACTCGATAGTGAGGCGCTTATGGTGACTCTAGTCGATCCTAAAATCTGCTGTCTCGGTCTTTCAGAGGTACTCAAGGGGCTGCATGTGTGTTTGTGAGTGCTGCATTTGTACTGTGATTCACAAAAACAACAAAAACAAGGAAATTTGTGTACAAATAGTGGATTGGTGTGGCTAGATCAATATGCGGGGTCAACATCTAATACCAGACCCTAGATCTTGTGTTCACATATTAATTAATAACTTAGAAATTTTGATTAAAGTCGGTTACTTTGTGCAAATTAGTATGACCAGATTAGTGGATCCCACTTCACTGGGAGTATGAAAAGAAATATGATATTCAATATATCCATATTATTGGAAGCTCAAAACAAAATACTGATATATTGATTGCACGGATTAAAAATTCCTGTACGAGGAGGAGGATGTTTCTTAAGCACGGGCTAAAAAATTTTGTATCAAAAGCACCGTATCAACTGCCATATCCCAGCCTCCACCGTTAGTTAACAGAGCTAATTGCTTTTGGTGCAAACGCGTGCCAAGTTAGAGGACCTGCAAAGTGAAAGTGCAAGTTCCAGGGTGCAAGTGCTACAACCTGCCAAGTTGAAGGACTTGGTGTGCAATTCTCTCAAAAAAAAACATGTGGCATGCTGGTGTGGGCGCCACGGGGTTGGCATTCTGGTGGAGTTGCAGCCGGTATTGCATCCAAAGAGTTGAGGCCACTTGCGTTGGTGTTGAGGGGCCGTGACAGAGCAAGGGGTTTGTGTGGTCGTATTAATGTTCCAATCTAGCCGTCCAAAGTTGTTTGTTTCAGATTAGTTGAGTTCAGCTTGTGTTGATATCTCAATGATACTAGATGGCATTGTTTGTTAAGTTGAGTGGTGCAATAGTGTTGTGCGGCGCGGATTGTTGTCCTAGTCCAATCGGTCGGTATGGTTCGTAGTTGATTTTTATTGGTTTTGTTGCTTATTGTGAACTTCATCTTCTTTTTCATATAATCATCGGTAGTTGTTCTGCTTGGTTTGTTTAAAAAATGGTTGTTCTTAGAATATTATGAAGTAGCAAGTTAGCAACATTGTTGGATTATAACATTTTGTCATAGTAAAGAATCTAAATGAGTCTACATATGAACAAGTCTCTCAACTGTGGCACATTTTATTGAATTATTTTTTTTGTCTGAAATAGTAATGGCGCCTTAGAACTTTTTGGTAGACCCAATATGAATACTAGACTGTACGTGACGGGTCCGTGACGGGTCCTGAAAAAGAACGTATAGAATATACGTGTCGGCTAATGATCCATACCGCTTTCTTAGTGTCATAGAAATTAGAGTCGAAAGAGGTTTGGACCGAGTACAGATAGAGTTTCTGCAATAGTGTCGTATTCACTGTGAGGTGCCCATACTTTGGTGGGTGCTTTCTTGATTTCTACTCGGTTTGTTAGCGAAGTGATGGATCGAGCGGGGGTTGAGGGGCCCCACCCCAATTTCATCCATGAATGCGCTGATGAAATTGTTTGAAGTTTGAAGATGAAGGTGATGAGAGGCTCATGTTTCAGTGCCAACCGATAAAATGATGATACAGAAGTTAATAAAGCGGCACGTCTTGGACTCTTGTTTCAGCTGTGAAAGTTATCACCTTTTGAATTTGTAGAAGCTTAGAGGCTTGTTAAGTTGATCACCTTTAAATAGAACTAGGTGATTCCCTGCGCGTTGCTGCGATACTTTTTAACAATTATTATAAGATGATATAAAAAATAGTAAAAACTTAACAATTTTGTTTTTGATACGACATCAAATTATTTAATTAAAAGATACTTGGGTACAATACAATTATGATTATATATGGAATGAAATTTAAAATTTTTGAGAAAATAAAGGTTTCAGCTACTTAGAGTATTATTGAGAAATTTTTCTCATATGTGGTGATTTCTAGTGGGTTGTGGATGGTTGAAGATGAATTTGAGAGTGGAAACACTAAGATAATTGCATCACAACATTCATTTGCAAACAACATTATACATGACAACATGTTCATTTTCTTGAGAGAGGACAACTTGAGAATCATGCATGGAAGCTATTAGCCATAGATTATCGGTAATTGCATCACAACATTCATTTGCAAACAACATTATACATGATAACATGTTTATTTTATATAGAGAGGACAGCTTGAGAATCATGTGTGGAAGCTATTAGCCATGTATTATCGGTAGAAAACATAAATTGATGGTTCTAGTGGAAGGTGACGTGGACAGCTTGCATGTTGAGAGAAGTTTAGTGGATAGTGACTTGGACAATTTGCATGTTAGGAGAAGACTTTTAGTGGGGTGCTTCTATATAAGTTATATAGATTTTGGGACATATATTGGCTCTGTTGCTGTGGTAAAGCTATGTTTAACTGTAGTGTTCAGTGAAGAAAAATAAGCTAGAACAAGCTAGAATTCTATATAAGTTATATAGATTTTGGGACATATATTGGCTCTGTTGCTGTGGTAAAGCTATGTTTAACTGTAGTGTTCAGTGAAGAAAATAAGCTAGAACAAGCTAGAAATGGAGAAATAGAATACCACGTTTGTGTATTTAGGTGGCCAGAACAGAAGAGTGATGTACGAGAGGAAAAGGAAAAAAAAACCATACACATCAGAAATTAATTATAGCACATAGGCCGGTTCGTTCTTTTCTCTGTACATGACATGGCCGTGCTTGTCATTGCCATTTGTCACTGTCTGGAATTGTTTCGTACTTCAACACTGCAGAGAACACTACAGTTGCTCTAAAATATGTACTGCACCTCACAGTGGTGAAAACAACATCGAAGATGGAATTCAGTAAATCGCCGATGTGCAACGTTATTGCACCCGGATTAGTTAGTAGGTGGTTTTATATTAGAAGCTTCATCCACGTTCAGCAATGAATTGAAAGACTGGTCACAGCTCACGGATGCAGTTCGCTTTGGTATGCATGTCGTCTGTCATGATCATGACGCCGGGGATTCCCTTCGCTTTCGCGAGACGAACAAAGAGACGCCGGGGATTCCATTCCCCATCGGAGCAAAAGAAAAGCCCCAATTAAGGGTCCGTTTCTCATTGGAATAGAGAAAAGGAGTATGGAGAAAAAAAGAATCATATCTGATAACTCACATCTCACATCAGTCCAAACGTCGCTACCGAAAGCACTGAAAAATCCTGGCATCCATATCCAAAGTTTTCCCCTTTTTTTCTGAATTTGAGCCAATAATGATGGACCAAAAAGGATGCAAAATCAGACACGGAAACTTCAGTTCTTGATCTTTACGAAAATTACAATGTAAGATATCAAGGCCCAAGTACTCAAGTGATATATACTGTCAACACCGCCACTGATGATCCATGAAGTGTTTTTTTAAATTGATCTATTTGAACCCCTTCTAGGCATTTGATTCCCCTAAGTGCACAACTTAGCGTTCATAATTAAGATGTACTAAACCTCATATAAACGTCAAATACTGATATTGTAATTGACTATATTGGCATGAATCGCTCGCTAAAGTCACAAGAACCTTGCACTAGATCATTCAACTGAAACTCTTAAAATGAAACTAAAGTGAAAAGAACTTGAAAGGAACATGGATGCGAGGAGTGGTTTAAATAGAAGAAGAGTAGTACATGGAGCTATTCAAACTAATTCGTAGGATATTTGCTAAGTACAAAACATATTAGTACATGGATGCGAGGAGTGTTACAGATTTCTTGGGCGAAAGCTCTACTCGATCACTAGGTGAAAGCCTTTGAAACATATTAGTACATTGGTTCAGATTCTTGAAGGCGTCGTTCGAAAGATCATGTCATCTTTTTCATCTTTTTCTCTAGGTGAAAGCCTTTGGATCACTAGGGTGGTTTCGAGCGGCAACGGCGACATGGACGCCGTGTTCTCCCCTAGGGGCGCCGCCATGGAGTTGAAGAACCGACGGTGCCATGGTCGAGTTCGAGTATACTGTAGCAGTAACCTTTTCATCATCAATTGTCTCTAAGTGGATGAGAGAGGGGAAGGTTGCCGTGGAGCGTGGATGGTCGAGTTCAAGTCTTTATTTTCTTACTTAGGCCCTGTTTGGCATAGCTCTTGCTCCACAAAGATCAGCTTCACTCCCAGACTCTAGCTGGAGCAAGCACTACATGGAGCAAGAGCTGACTGAAAGGGGTGTTTGGCTAACAAGCTGCTCCAAACTCCAGAAATGGAGATTTGAGGGTACATTGCCATTTTTGCCCCCACTCGTGGGTCCCACATGTCATCCACCCTAACATCTGTTTTTTACCCTCTCCATCCTTGCATAGGGGGCGACGGCGAGCAGGGCACGACACGGCGCCGCCGGCGGGGAGGACAGGGGGCGGCGACGGAGCTGGGCACGGTAGGGAGGGCGGGGAAGGCAGGGCGCGACGGCGGGGAAGGCAGGGGGCGGCGGCGACTGGGCAGGGCGCGGCGGCGGCGGGGAAGGCAGGGCGCGACGGCGAGGAAGGCAGGGGGCGGCGGCGACTGGGCAGGGCGCGGCGGCGGCGGGGAAGGCAGGGCACGGCGGCGGGGAAGGCAGGGGGGCGGCGACGGCGTGACGGCAAGGAAGGCAGGGGGCGACGGCGCCTGGGCAGGGCGCGGCGGCGGGGAAGGCAGGGGGCGGCGGCGACTGGGCAGGCGCCGGCGGCGGGGGAGGCAGGGGGCGTCGGGCTGTGTCGATGGGGAGGAAGGAGGAAGCGGATAAGGTAAAGAGGGGTCGGAGGGGGAGGATGAGAAAAAGAATGAACCGTTTTTTGTAACCAGTGGCAATGGTGGGTAATTACCTCAAACTCCACGACTAGGTTCATATTTGGAGTTTCTGGAGTTCCAAAAGAGGTACTCCACCAAAATGAACTAGAGCTCCCTAAACTCCATGGAGTTGGGCTGCTCTTGGAGTTGGTGGAGTTGAGGTGTTTGGGTAGAAAAGTGGATGGAGTTGGTAGAGTTTTGCTCTGGAGCCATGCCAAACAGGGCCTTAGTCTTTAGCTTCCACTCTTGTTTTTTTGAGTTTCTCTATGTAGAGAGTTGGAGTCTAAGTACTCATTATAATGTTGGTTGTACAGATTCACTCTGTGGATGTAGTAGGCCGGATTGTATCCTTTATCTAAAAACATATTTGTTATTGATAAAGCAACATTGATGTACACCCCCGTCCCGTCATTGTTTCTTTAATAGAGCTTATTATTAGCCATGTGTTTTCATGTTCAACAAAATGAAAAGCACAATATTCCCCAAATAATAATGTCTAATGTCGTGCACTAGATATAAGCACACTACCCACATATTCAGAGATGCTGAGACGACGACGAAGACAATAAGATAAGATCTGCATAAGTGTGACGTCCCGCCTCCTCGAGGCCGGGCCCGCTTACACCTGTCAGCTCTCTAGGACCTATAAACTATCCTCATAGACCAACATACGTCTTTTCTGTGCACTTTGTCCTCACTCATACGCACCCGGGAACGACTTTCCGATCGGTCACCCATCCCGAAATTGCTCCGGGCCAAGCATGCTTAACCCCGGAGTTCTTTCGAGACGAGCTACCGGAAAAGAAGTTGCAACTTGTTGATATGAGTATTCTATCAATCCTATTAAGCTCCGGGTTGTTACAATCTCACCCCCTGTAACGTCCCGCCTCCCCGAGGCCGGGCCCGCTTACACCTGTCAGCTCTCTAGGACCTCTAGACTATGCTCACAGACCAACACGCATCTTTTCTATGCACTTTGTCCTCACTCATGCGCACCCGGGAACGACTTCCTGGTCGGTCACCCATCCCGAAATTGCTCCGGGCCAAACACGCTTAACGCCGGAGTTCTTTCGAGATGAGCTTCCGGAAAAGAAGATGCAACTTGTTGATATGAGTATTCTATCAATCCTATTAAGCTCCGGGTTGTTACAATCTCACCCCCTTGTAATGTCCCGCCTCCCCGAGGCCGGGCCGCTTACACCTGGCAGCTCTCTAGGACCTCTAGACTATCCTCACAGACCAACACACGTCTTTTCTATGCACTTTTTCCTTACTCATGCGCACCCGAGAACGACTTCCTGGTCGGTCACCCATCCCGAAATTACTTCGGGCCAAACACGCTTAACCCCGGAGTTCTTTCAAGATGAGTTTCCGGAAAAAGAAGTTGCAACTTGTTGATATTAGTATTCTATCAATCCTATTAATCCTATTAAGCCCTAAGTTGTTACAAGAAGCAGCAGAAACACGCTTAGCCCCCGCTATCTTTAGTTGGTTCATGTTCTCACACGCGGCTAATTAATTACGATTTCAGCAGTAGTTGAAGCTTCAGCCTCAAGAGGATAAGCCACAACACATAAACGATGTCACTTTCTGAATCGCGCCGACACGTAATCCGTCGCGATCGCGGTGACGCAGGGGTCTTCTCCTCTCGTTTTCGCGGCAATCCTTTTAGAAGAGGGAACCAAAAGAAAGACCCCCCGTATGGGTCCCATTTGTCGCTTTAGCAATAGGAAATAGGAAAAGATTTTTTGAAATTAAAAGAGCAAGGATAGATATCATTGGTGCTCTATCGGACAGCTCACAGGCATCTCGCATTCGTCCAGAGTCCGGACACCACTGAATCCAATGACCTGACCGAACCGACAAAACGCTATCAGGCATCAATATCCAGAGATCTTTAACTTGATTACCCTAGCGTAAGACTAAACCGCATATAACCGTCACACATTGATTTTGTGTAATTGACTATATTGACATGAATCACTAAAGTCACAAGAACTCCGCACTAGGTCGATCTAGATCATTCAAAAGGAAGTGAATACAACTTGTAAACGAAATGGATGCGAGGAGGAGTGGTTGAACAGAAAAGGAGTGGTATACATGGCGTTATCCTGACTGATGCGTAGAAAATATGTTTGCTATTGATAAAGCAACATTTGAACTACGCAACCGTCCCGTACTCCCACCCTTGTTTTCTTTCATGCACAGCTCAGCTCAGCCATGTGTTTTTATGTTAACGCATGTTCAGAAACGCTGAGAAAACATTCACTCGGAGAGTCGGAGTTGCCATCGATCTGCATCTGCAGCAACAGCAGCACAAACACACGTAGCCCCCGCGGTCGTCCCGGCACCATTGCGCTGATCACAAAACCATCGCGGATTAATTGATCGTTAGTTGGTTGCTCACGCGCGGCTGATCGTTGCGATTTCAGCCGTAGTTGAAGCTGCAGCTTCGAGAGGATAAGGCACGACGAGGCCCAGGACGCCGAAGTCGCTTTCCGATGAATCGCTTCGGCTCGTCGCCGGTCGCGATCGCGATGACGACGCAGTGGGTGGGTTCTCCTCTCGTTTTCGCGGCAATCCCTTCGGAAGAAGAGGAACCCAAAAGAAAGACCCCCGTTATGGGCCCCATTTGTCGCTTTTGCGATAGGAAAAGAGCGAGGGTGCCCTATCGGACAGCTCACAGGCCTCTCGCATTCGTGCAGACACCACTACTGAATCCACTGACCTGACCGAACCGACAAAATGCATCAATATCCAGAGATATTTAATTGTTCTTTTTCTTCGCTGCATTGAGAAATGGAGAATGCTGTGACGATAAGTATCAAACCAGGCACGGGACTAATCATGGAGCCCAGGCCTGATGTGAAATGAACATTGAGAGGCAAGCATCCATTCCAGGAATGAGAGAGAGAGCAGAGCATGGTTGGTCTGGTTCTGATCTATTTACAAGAAGTTGGGACAGATTTGAGCTTTGGGATGTACAGTACAACGATACAGTACACGGTTTGTTCGTGGAGCGGAGGACGCCAAATACTGATGCTGTGCGGCCTTCAATCCACCGTCGCCGGCGTGCACGGATCTCACTTTCTCATCCGGACATTGAGAACAGCAATAAGCAGCTGCAGGAGGGGACTTATTCTTCAGGCGGCGGCGACGGCGGCGGCCTTGAAGAGGAGGAAGGAGAGGCGCTCCAGGGAGAAGTAGATGAAGGTGCCGCTGGTGTGGGTGAAGAAGCACCCGAAGTTGGCCCCCACCACGCACTGCCACCCCACGCCATACCTCTTGTCGAACTCCTGCAACCACCAATCCAATGGGGGGCAAATCTCATTCATTTATGAATCGCCATCCATATAATAATCCCATCAAATCAAATGCCAAGAACGACGGCGAGAGAGAAGCGAGAGGGCGTGCCGTCTTGATGTGGCCGGCGATGGCGCGGCAGTCGGCGACGTCGAAGAGGTCGAGCGCGCGTGACGCCGCCGAGGTCGCCGCGGCCTGCATCCGCGCCGGCATGTCCGTGTCCTCCACCCGCGCCTTGCCCTCCAGCATTCTTCCTGCGCCCGCTTTCTCCTCCTCTCTTCTTCCCGGCCGCGCTCGAGCAGTACGCAAGATCCGGCCGGCCGGCTTGCTTGGCGGTGGTTGTCGATTCCGTGGGGGCGGGCGGGCAGCCGGCGGGGGGAATAAATGGAGGGGGAAGGGAATCTGTGAATGGGCGGAAGGAGGAGAGGGGTGTGGTGGGTGGGGCCCGCTGCTATTATTGCTCCTCCACCGATTCCGGAAGGCACTTGCGTGTCCGCTCTATCTTATCTTGGGATTCTCTCGTCGCCGTGGCGCGCGCGCGTCGGCCGTCGGCGACAGAGACGAGAGCTCCCACGGGAGGAGGACAAGGGAAGGAAATGGGCCAGGCTTCCCTTTGGATGGGATGAACAGAGTAACCGCCAGGCAGGCCCAATCCAGCAGGCCCGGCATCATACCATCACCATCCTCCCAGTGTTGCTCAAAGGTGTTGAAAACTTTGAATGGTTATAAAGGTTAGTAAGTTTATGCACACTTTCGCAAAAAAAGTAAGTTTATGCACAGTTAATATTCATAGCAGAGGGGGGTTCTTGGTTCGAGGCTGAGGCCAAGCCCTTAAATATTTTTTTTTTGGTGAACGGGGTGGACCCTAAATGCCAGCACAGTAAAATTGGATTCAAACAGCATGGCCGAAGCGTGGAATTCATATAGAGACGGGCATAACCACCGCACCATAGTATCCTACCTGAATATTTGGCCTTGCCGAACCGATTTAAGGGCATTTATTTTTTAATTTTCTGAAACTATTTTTTTATTCACCATCAAAGTGTATGACTCCAGAAATTTTGGCGAAATTTCGCCAAAATTGTGAACCCCGGGTAAAATCTAAGTTGCAAGTAGACAGACTCTTTTTCTAAGAAAACCAACCATGTAAAATATGAATTCCTTGCACCTTAAACATGGGAGTGACTAAATGTCATCCGAGTTATTTTCACCCTGGAAATCACTCAGATTTTGACCCAATGGGGTGATTACGCGTCACAGCTAATATGTAAATCGAGAACGGAGTGATACAACTTTTTCTCACCTAGAAAATAAAGAAATAATCTAGGAAAAAAAGTGGGTGACAAGAAGACCGTAATTCATTCAGAAACTCATTGCCGTGTCATGGTAAGGGTCATGCTATTCATTGTTCTCTGAATATTCTAAATTTAACATTGGTCACTGTACGTTGCTTGGTTCATGAAAGCGTTGAAAGAAAATTGATCATGGAGATATCAAAACTGAAATTAGAAATGCATAACATCACAATGGAACTACTTGTACATGATACTTTCAGAATATTTTTTTTTGTTTCGGCATTCATTTATTCATATATAGAATAAGGGCACCAGGCCGCGCCACTTAAGAAGTTAATTTTATGCATGGCTACTTCATGATCATGTTTTCAGGTGCAAGGCCTTAGGTAAAGCAATGGAATTAATCAATTCCTTAAGAAATTAATAGGAATAAAAGGTTTCTATAGGATAAAACATGGATGCTTCAGAAGAAGTGCCTTGGTAACACTGCTGATCTTTAGATTGTGCGCGTGTGACTGAGGATTATTTATCCCTGGGAGCTGATGTACTATCATATATTGGCAGAAGATCACCTTAGTTTGTGCCACTGAACATGTTGATGTCGTGCCCCTGAACATATTGGTGTGATTTAGATTTAGACAAAATTATTAGGCTTCCTATGATAGCATTCCGTATTCTTAATTAGAATCCATTATTAATTAAATCAGAAGTTACCCTTTGAAAAGAAAGCATCATAGGTTCTATTAGAGACTATGCTAGCATCATTGACAAACCCGTTCACACTATTTAATCGAGGCAGCATAAAGCAAATGTAGCTAGTTGAGGAATTATATTGATGACATGAATAAAAATGCATCTAGATGTCATTTCAATGGTGTACATGAAACACAATGCATCAGACGGGGTGCGGTGAAAAGATTAATTTAGGGTGTGGATTGCATTATTCATAAACCTGAGAGATAACACTCTAATGACAATAGTACAAACAGATGCTTGCAGGATGATCGAATTGATCATAGGTAAACCTATGATGTGTCAGCAACAAAATCTTGGATCACAGTGCGGACCGCAATCGTGATCCTCACCGAGTGGGTTTTACCATTTGACCATGTCAAACTCCCAAATGTGTAGCCACCCTGTATTCTCTGTCTCGCTGTAAATGTCACCTTAAAAGTTGTTTTCTTTGCATCACCTTTGCTAAACCTAATCGGTGAAGTCTCCACTGACATATCCACCCCTACTGGAGCTTCAATTGCAACCTTGTATGTAGCCTTTGCCGGCCTCACATTGGTCGGCGTCCGTGACACCGTAACAACGCCCTTGAGGTATGGCATGGCAATGAATGGGAGGTTAAGCTGGTACGGCTGCCCCATATAGGTTGCACAACTGTCATTAGGCTCAAGAGTACAGTTGAAGGACTTGGTGTACTCATTGGCGTTTACATCATAGACTAGTCCGGGATCGGCCGCTCTCTTCGGATCCAAGAGACCGGCACCAAAGTCGAATATATGGATCCGCTAGTTTCCTTGGAACACCTTCCGCTTGGACCGGCATGCCGAAGCGATCAGTCACTGATGCTGCACAAATTCAACATCAAGAAACTGAATTACGTTAAAACTGCATTTTATGATGCAATGACCTCACAGAAAAGTAATCTTGAGTCTACTACAAATTAGATCATTGCTTGCCTGCTGTCATGATTGCTGACTTGATCATGCCGGGCGACCAGTCAGGATGAAGCGACTTGATCGTCCCAGAGATAATAACTAGTATAATATTGTTAGGAATTTTTATGGGGATGAAAACCGTAATCAATCATTTATAGGGTTCATTTCGAATCGTTTTTATATATGTGGTATTGTTTTCTGAAAGTACTGAATTTAAATTTGTTTTTTTTTAAATTTTTGCATCATTGTATTGTAGTCATCACTGAATAGTTAAATAGTGAGTGGTGGGTTCGAAAAAAAGTTAAATAGTGAAATCACCAAAAGTCATGATCGGACGGTAATCGTTTCTGTATAAAATTTTATCGTTACCGACCATGCGTTTCCGATTGTTTTTATCCCATGAATCATTGAAACAAGTTTTTCGTAGCATCTTCTTCTAGATGCTCCACGCCTGTGGCACGAAACAATTTTCAGCAACTCCTATTCCCCTAGATGCTCTTCACCAGTTTCACAATATCTTAGGTGCGATTGGGGCTGCTGACCGCTCTGTGCTGAGCACCATCATGGTAGTAGAATATACATCTGAATACAAAAATCGATGACATCATTTTCATGTAACAAAAATCATAATTCACGAACTGAATGTTTAAATTAAATTTTGTTTGCATTGTTACGTTTATAAACAATTTTTTGAAAAAAATTAAATTTGAGTATGTTTGGATAATATTTTCTTAAGAACATTTCTATATGTGATGGTATTTTCTTATTAATCTGGAACAAATGTTCCACGCTCATAAAAACGATCCAGGTGTAGGATAAATTTGACCAGCTAAAATTTATAATTGTTTATTTAGAAATAAGATGTTGCAGTTTCATCTAGAACAAAAATTATTGTCACGAATATGCTAGTATAGACGAACGAGTGGATGGATGAATAAATGAATATATTAGATGAATAAATAAATAGATGGATGGATGCATCCGTACATACTTTCTTTGAGGTATTACTTCATGATGATTTTGCAACAACACAACTTTCAAATGAAATCTCGTAATACCTCAAAGAACGGTCATAATGGGAGCATTTACAAAATCATATCAATGTGATATGGCAGTTTTTTAAAAGAACCAAGCTCTCCTCCCTGACTTAGCTAAATGAGAGAAAACCATCAAAATTAAAGGGTCAACTCTACTTAAGCCTTGGAACCAACTAAACACACATGGCTGCATTAATTCATGCTAAATTCGATTTATCCAGCCAACCAATATGAACAAGTCAATCCAGTCCTTTTCTTTCAGAAAGAAGTAAATTTTCAGTCTTAGATCATATATTTACACCAAACACCAGCACTTTATATTGGTGGATACATATGGGGCCATTTTAGTTAGAGATAGTCGGTTAATTTTTCATCCATGTGCAATGTGCTGTTAACTGAGGTGTGCCATGAAAGTTTTGATTGGAATTCTCAATGCCATTCGGTCCCCCCTTTTCATCTATGTGTTGTTAACTGAGGTGTGAAAAGACGGTTTGCCCCTAACCCTACATGTTAGTGTCTAACTCTCTTCTCCCTCCCTTTCTCCTTAATCTCTAACTAGCCCAGCATGCCAGCACATCAGAGCGGAGGGAGGGAAGCCTAGCAGGCCACGTGGCGCGGGACGGTGGGACAGCGGGGCGGCGGCTGCAGATGCGGCTTGGCAAGGTGGCGAAGCGAAGTGCCAGGACGGCCAGACGCTGAGAGGTAATAACGCGGGGGCATGGTGGGCGACTACGTGGGGACGGTAGGGTGGTAGGAGGTTGGCCGTGACAAACGTGGGGCCTATGCCCCTCATCGATGAGGTGCGCTGTGTTAAGGAGGAGATTGAGCGACGCCACAGGTGCGACATCGGCGTGCTACCGTACGAGCTCATGGCGCCTACGTCCGGCCCAGGCATCACCTGCCGCAGCATCCCCAACAACGCCGCCATCTAAGTCACGTCGATTAGGCATGGGCTGGGCCGATAGCAAGATGATTTGGGCAGGAAGAAATCTAGGTAGAAGAAGATGAAATTCGCCATAATTCCTGTCCCCAATTGATTCAGGGTCCGAATAGGATGGAAATGGTTTTGCAGCAATGCAAGGGGAGGTGGTGAGGAGCTTTGGGGCCTGGGGACGGCGTTGGGTCGACGTACGGGTCGGGCACTAGCTAGGATGGGGGAGAGAAGAGAGAGAGGCTATTAAAAGGAGGTGAGGGAGCACGAGACAGATGAACATGACATGTGGGGCTTGAGTAAGGAGGGGCAAAGTTGTCTTTTTCTTGCACACTTAACGATGCATGGATGGAAACATGAACGGTGAGGACATATATCAAAATTTTGTGGCTCTAAGAAAAATTCTAAAATTTTATGGCGTTGAAAGAAGAAGTCTAAATTTGTATGGCACCGTGGGAATTGGCTCATGTCTAATTGTGGCTATAGAATGAAGCTCTCCAAATATCTTTCTGCACTATTCCCCAATCCTCTTTCTCCCTACTACTCTCTCATCATGTCTTGATATTTGTGATATCCATCTCAATTGATTTTATCACGGAGTTTCTAATTTTTTCTTTTTACGTGGAAAACAGTTTCTTACCCGAGACTAATTTCTTATATTTTTCCCTCCCTCCTTTTCAGTGCCAAATCAACAAAATATTCTATATACATCATATATTAAATACTATATGAATTATTCCTAATGATCATATAGTTAGATTATCTTGGTATCGAACAAGATTGCCATGTTATCTCACTATAAAAGGATTAATCCCTCTATCTAGAAACGATAATCGTATTTTGATCCGAATAAATCAACTTTTACAACTTTAAGCGATATTAGCACATTTAGTGTATAAATTTGCATCAATATTTTTATAATCAAAGTCATTTTGAGATAATATTGAAGTCTTTAGCGATTGACGTTTTATTATAAGGCAAATTAAGTATCAAAATTTATTTTAGAAGACCTACTTTTCGGTCTAAGGCTATGTGCAATGGTCTCCTGTAACGGGTCCTGAACCGTCACAGTAGCGGATTTTCCCCTCTCGAAGCGTTGCAGTGGTCTCCTGTAAACGATCCGCTAATTTTCAGGGTGCTCCCAACTTCCCCCAAATCTGGGGGCGTCGCGACGTCCTGGATCTCGCGGCTGCGGCATCTCACGGGGGCGGCACCTCGCGCCGGCAGCTTCCCCTCCTCGGTCCTTGCGGCATCGCCGGCCGTGGCTGCTTCCCCTCCGCTCGTTGCTCCGCCTCCTCTTCTTCGCCGGCGGCTTCCCCTCCTCTTCCGCTTGTCCTCCCGCTCTCCATCTCCGCTGGCCGCCAACAGCCAGTTCGCCGACCATCAGCCGCCAAGAACCTGCAAAGTGAGTTCGTGAGTTCCATCGGTAGCTTTCTTTGGTAGAATGTGCAACAAAGTTAGTTCCATTGGTAGATTTCTGCAATGTGAGTTCCACAAGCTGATAGAATGATTTCTTTGGTGTAGAGGCGAATATGATTGAGAACTTGATAGTTGTGTTGTGAAATTGAGTAAAACTTCAATTAATTGCTACTGAGGAATTGAGGAAAGCTAAGAATAAGATAGGTGACCCTTGCTTTTGATTCATTCATATCTCAAATCTGAATGATTATGTGACAATAGTGAATTCAGTCTTACGGCATTGTCAAAATTACTCGTGAAAATCAGTTACCAAATGTTGGCATGCATGGTTTTTCTTTTCTACTTCAAAAAATTGTTATCATTTCTACTCATTAAGTGATTTCTTAATGTGACAGTAGTGATTTCTTAATGTACTATCAAGGGCTACAAGAAGAAATCCTTGAGAAGATGGTGGCTCGACGCCGTGGAAGATGATGTTTCTGGAATTAGGAGCTTCTAATGCATTGTAACCTTGTTGTTATCAGAACACGATCAGAGCTTCGAATAGGCTCTGGAATAATGACAATTGTGTCTTGGAGATGGTAATATGAATTCTTGAATGTAGTCTAGCTCCAAGCGTAAGTAGTTATGTCATATAAAAAATTCTGCTACAATAATGGGTTACGGTGGTTGGATGCTTATTGTAACATGGTTTCTGGATGCTTATTGTAATATAAAATTTCTGTGCATTCCTGTGCAACTGATCATAAGCTGACAAATTTCAAATAGAATTGGCAGCTGCTAGTTAGTTTGCTCTCACCTGTTGCCACATGATGTTCATTACTGTAAATTGATAGTTCAGTAGCTGTGATGTTTTATCATGTTCCCATATGAGATCTTTTATTACAAAAGTGTATCATGTTGCCATATGAGATCTTTTATTACAAAAGTGACATGTTGAACATTGTTTTATCCTGACATGCTGAAGGAAGTCATGCCCAACTTGCACCAGTTACTGTTTCTTTGGTGTGAAAATTATGTTGATAAATTCTGGTTGAAATATGTCAGCTGTCTGATGTATCTTGCTGTTGGGATGAATGGCTTAAATCTGAAGGCTGCCTGATGGTGTGCCTCTTCAGGTGCTTTGAAATTGTAGAAACAAGGTTGATATGAGTCGTTACAGTGGCCAAAATGGTTTGGGGACTACAGTTTATTTTGGTATTACCGAATCATGAGTATGCCTTACAGAAGTTTACAGGATCAAGTTACAGTCGACAGGAATCATCTTGTTTATTTGGAACACAGAATCAACATTTCTTTATTAGTGCAACAGTATCGACTCCCGTAAACTGTACTAACACCTTTTCTATTATTAGTGCAATAGTATCAAACATTTCTGTATGCATACAAGTCAGTTAAATTTCTTGATGCATTTTTGTTTGATGCATTTTTGTAAGGAGAAAGAGTGCAATGTATTTGATTTCTGTAGGGAGAAAGATAGCACAATATTTCACACCTCTTTGCAATGGAAGAACTCAGCACTTTTTACAGTTATACACTGACACAACAGTTACACATTGTTACTCTGTTAGGTACATAAGGCAGAAAGATTCTAGCACTAGCTAAATTTCAGCAAACATTGATGGCAATGTTCTTCTTCAGGCACGGGATGTTCTACTTCAGGCACAAGACTATGAGGCTCATTCGAGCATTTTCTCGCTGGGCTCCAAGCACGTTGCTCTACGCTGGGCTCATTCGAGCATTTTGTCAAACACGTCGGCGGCAAGGTTCGGACTTTTTTTTAGAATGGCAAGGTTCAGACTTGGGACGACACACTGACCTACGGGCTCGTCGGCGGCAAGATGAGGCAACATGGGCGCAAGATGAAGGTTTTGGTGGCTAATCACCGTCGGCGGCAAGGTGAGGCAACAGGAGCTCGTCGGCGGCAAGGTGGACGACGAGGCGGTGCAGCAAGACGGCGAGGCCATGGAGGGGCGGTGCTGTGCAGGCTCGGCGTCGGCGTCGACGGCGGCAAGGTGGACGACGAGGCGGTGCAGCAAGATTGCGAGGCCATGGAGGAGCGGTGCTGTGCAGGCTCGGCGCGGTGTCGACGGCGGCGGGGCTCGCGTTGCAGTCGGCACCAGGACGCCGCCGGCCTCGGCTCGTCCTTGTCCTTGTGGGCGACAGCGAGGTGGGGGCTGGGGCTGAGCGCGGGCGGTGGCTGGGCGCGGCGAGGCGGCGACGAAGATGGGCGCCGACGCGGGCGCTCTGCCTCTGCGTGGGTGCGGCGCAAGGAAGCAGACAGGGGATGGAGGAAGCATTACAGGCTATTGTTGTATGTCTCTGCTAATTACAGGAGATTGGTGACCTCTAAAACTTTACAGGAGGTTGTTTACAGGATTATTATAGAGGAGACCACTACACATAGCCTAAATACGTCTACCGTAATAAACTCGTCCAAGCTACTGCAGGTCAGCGGAAATTGACCGCGGGGCTTGCTGACCCGAGGTGCCACTTACTCGTGCTACGGGACAGTTGGCGCGTGTGCCACGCTTGTTGAACTCCTCGCCATCGGAATCCAAGTCGTGTCACCGTATGCTCCTCGCCCTCCTGCTCCTCCTCCCCTCGCATCCAGAATTCACCTCGCCGGCGGCCAGGTCGTCGCGGCCTGTCCCCCGGCACCCGCCATCACCGACCAAGCCCTCTTCGCCAAGAGCGCATCGCCGAGCGCCCCTTCCACCGAAGCAGGTCCGCCTCGAACTCCTTGCTTCTCCAAGCCGCTGCTGTCCTCCTCTTCGCCGCCCCGCTACTGGCACCGGAAATGCAGATCCGCCCGGACCTGGATTGATCCC
Source organism: Urochloa ruziziensis (assembly GCA_015476505.1). Lineage (NCBI taxonomy): Eukaryota > Viridiplantae > Streptophyta > Magnoliopsida > Poales > Poaceae > Urochloa > Urochloa ruziziensis. The sequence goes on along the minus strand of CM027123.1, from coordinate 38,299,135 downwards.
TTCTTCCGTGAGCAACCATGCTCGAATCGCTGTAGAAATTTGGTGGCCGCGGTGGAGTAGTACTGTTGCCTGTTTATTTCCCCAAAAAAGAGTAACTGGGGGTCAACTGCAAGTCTATGCAACCAAGCATCAGTAACTGTGATGTGCGCACCGTTCTAATCTCTATCAGTCTGTTTGATCCCAGCTCCAGGCGATGCCTCTGGTGGAATCGGAGCCTCATCCCTGACCGCAGCCATGGAGCAGAGTAGCGATGGGATGCCAAGGCAGCGGTGAGTTATTCCCCTGGAGAGTTGCTGCATTTCTGCAGCATTTAGGCTCGGTATGGGGGAGCAGAGTTTGCACCAGGAGCTTGATTATTCGAGAATCTGGTGGCGATTTGCTTCAGCAGAATAGGGGTTTCAGCCTGCTGTAGCGTTAAGTTTCAGCAGAGGCCTTTTAACTTAAGCTGAATATAGGCATTTAGTTGAGTTCTTAGTTTTAGTATACGTTTTTATGACCAGTAAAACTCAAGGAATTGAAGTTGTCATTGTGAATTATACAATTGATAAGAGGACCCATTGCATAATGTTCACTTGGTTATCGCTTCCTCTTTTAGGAAGGATGTCAGTTCAACAAATCACTCAAGCAACTCCGACGCGGTTGCTGAAGACATGGTAATGCCACATTGATCCAGTGCTACCAAATAGTTGTGTTTCCAATAGTACTATGTTTACAGGGAGTTGTTCCTTGATATATCTGAACAATTTTGTTATAAAAATCAGTATAATCTTGGGCCATCATAAAGAAAAAGGTTCATTCAAGAATTTCTGTATATAGTTTGATTTTGTTATTCCCACTTTTTTTTTTCTGATCCAACTGAGTAGTTAGTTAGCTTTATGGTAATTTTATAACTTTTGTTAATTGAATGGTATGCTGGTGCTAAGGTCATCTTTTTAACTGTGATTGCAGAGTGATATACCACATGAAACATCGAAACATTGCCAAGATGTTGAATCAGAAAATACAGGTAGTAGTTTTTCGATTGATCATTAGGTCCTTGACACATCATGGTTCAGTTTACTCATGAGAACATACGATCCATGGTTTAAATTCCACATGCCCCAATCCAAGAAAGATATTGCATGGCATGTGCACGTCATGCCACAAACAATTTTCGTGCTCTCTATCTGCAAGAAAAGTTCATCTAAAGTGGCACCTGATTTCCTCGAGCATTATATACAAAGATATACAAATGAGCAACCTTCGTCTAAGTCTAATGTTTCTTTCAAATGCATTAGGTACTTTATTATATGGTAGTTTCATGCTCATGCTTGCATTCATAAATATAATACCATCAGCATTTATTTATCAAGTATGGCCTGCCTCCTGTTGCTGTAATTTTGTTCTTTGCTACATTTGCATATTCATTGAATAGAAGTGTATGGATTATATGTTTAGTTCTCTTTTTTTTTTGTTTCAAACAGAGGTTCCACCTCACAAGAAGAATGTGCACGGCTTCGATGAGTTCAGTAGTTTAAAAAATCTTGAAAGGACCAAATGCAGATGGTCACCGGAGGAAAGTTTTTAGGACTATAAATTTATTATTCATGCTGTTTTTTCGTTTTATTTCATCTTGTTTGCTAAGAGAAAGGAACTGATTTTGCTTCCAGGAAGATGAGCTACTCACTCAATTGGTACACAAACATGGGACAAAGAACTGGCAAACTATTTCATGTGCTATACCTGACCGAAATGCACATGCATGTTTATCAAGGTAATTTACTATTATTTGCACCATACATTGTTTTTTTAAAAAATTATAAACGTGGCAGCATTTGTTCCTTTTTATCTTGAATTACTATATGTGACATGTTATATCCTCTTATTCTAACAAAAAAAGAACATGTTGTATCCTCTTATTCTAACAAAAAAAGAACGACTAACCTAAGAGGAACTAGGTGGCATTGTAGAAAAAAAAGAAATAGGCAACCAAATTCAAGCGGACTCGGATCTTGTCGGTGGATGGTGGGTGTGTACACCCTCACCTTCGACCAATTGAGATATGCTCATTTCCTTATGTCCTATCGTTTTGATCATTTGGTTGGCTAAGTTTAGCTTGCATTACCAGAACAAGCTTCTGTGGTGACCATGGTGATATTTAGTCAGCAGCTGCAAATTGTCATCCTACCACTGTTCTATGCTGTAGTGGCCATAGCCTTCTGTGTTGATATTGTTGCATGTTATGGCCACTTCTTGTTTGATCTTATTAAGATTCTATTCCAAGTAACATACCAGATAGTTGCTTGTGACAATTCACAAAACTTGTTCTTAGGAATCATGATTCTCCATATATTGCAACCCAACTTTTGCAATAGAAACTATTGTGTGAAGATGGCATCTTCTATCAACATCCTAGTGAAAAATATGATGCCTCTGTTGTAAAGTGTAAACCGAGACTTTTCTAGGTAAGGCTGTAAGGAATTAAAAAAAATCTGCATTACAAATTTCTTAGACAACATGGAGGTTCTTTACACTATTATTTCATTAATCATTGTTGTACATTAGAAGTCTTAATGAATTTGATTAGTGATGTGAAACATCCAGTATAGCATTGACAATCTACATTCAAATTCATTAGCTACTTAGTGTTTCTTTTCATTTTTTTGCTGATGGACTTTAACACAGATGGAAATACATTCTCGACCCAGCAATAAACAGAGAAGCTTGGTCACAACAAGAGGAGCTAAGATTGATTCGTGCACATCAAATATATGGAAACAAGTGGTGTAAATGGTCAAACTTTCCCAGGGAGGTATGATGGATGGTCTCACCTGTAAAAAAAAATGCCATACCACCTCTCTTATGTTAGCTGCTATTGTTGTCTTTTGATGCTCGTTATTCCCTTAGTGAGACCTCATTATGTATCTACTCTCTTCAAACTACTGTAAGGGTGTCACTAAAGTTATTGACGTCGTGTACAACCAGGACAAAATAATGCAATCAAAGAACACTGGAGGGGTTCTATGAAAAGAAAACTTGATTCATATTTAGCCTCAGGGTTGCTCGAACAAGTTCCTGACCTGGATGAAAATCTATCAGTTCACAGAGCAGTCAGTCAGATAATCCAAAGGAAAGCAAAGTTTCAATCTGATAGAAGTCAATTTTCAACAATTTTATCAACAAGATCCAAACTTAAACAAGAGCTCAGAGAACTAATTGAAAATGTTGATACTTCAGTTGGAGAAAGCTCTGGCTTCATCTATGATAAAGCACTTGATGCCCATTCAGCCAAAGTCTCTGTAAGTATATTAGTTAATCCACAGCAGTGTGTGAGAGCAAGAAAGAAACTGGATTTGGTATCAACCCCAGTGAAGCTCAAGGTGTGCACCGCTGCCAAGGCTTTTTGTTTTTTTATGCACTTCAACTTCTTTTTGGTCATTAGGTTGATTGTTGAATATGCAGCCTTAGGTAATTGATAAGTTGTATACTGATCTGTTTATGGGTGTACCAAACATCAAAGAAAGGCCTTTGCTAGCTCATGGATTTGAAGACAACAGTAATTCTGAATCAACTGTTGTATTACTGGAGAACATGACCTTAATTGATTAAAAACATGCATCTTAATTCATTGTCAAAAGCTTATTGTGCATGCATCTTTGCTGTAGTAGAACATCTATGACTGCTTATGCTTTCACATGATTCACTAGAAACTTTAATTTAATTCTTTATATAAATTGTGATTTGTTACTTGATCCGACTAAATGATTTGTTAGCATTTAATTCTTGGTAGTTTTGTACTCCCTCTGTACAGAAAATAGTAGTTGTTTTGGACAACAACATGGTCTCCAAAACGTAACTTTGACTTCTTATTACATAAATATTTATTAAAAAAATAATATATGTATACTTTTGTAAAAATACGTTTCAAGACAATCTATTCATATGGTTTTCACATTTCCAAACTCAACGACTAAAAAGTTATTCGTGATTTATATTCCCAATGTTTGACTAAAATCTTGTCCAAAACGACTTCTATTTCCTATATGGAGGGAGTATCTCATAATGTTATCCCAGTTCTTATGTCAGTTTTTAACTATGGCTGCAGAGTGATGTACCACCTGAAACCATCAAACGTCGTCAAGAAATGGAATCAGGAAAGACAGGTAGCAGTTAGAATGCATCTTCATTATAGGTTGCTCGTTTGTCCAACTAGTGGGACTGTGGGAGGATGTTTCATTGATTATGATTAAAATAGTTGGAGACTCATTTAACGAGTATACTTCAGATATTCCTGTTTATCCACACCCACGCACCAAATACACACATGCATGTATAAGTAGGGTACTCTGTAGCATAATAGGTTTCATGTGATATCTACTATCTTCTAGCATCATTATGATTCTATTGATGTTCCTGTTACTGATACATCATGGTTAATACTATCATAGGCCCACCTATAGGTTAAATTTGATTACTTGCTACATTCACATCTGTGTGGAATAGAAGTGTAGAGTTTATGTATTAGATTTGGCTTTATTTCAAGCAGAGGTCCCACCGTGCAAGAAAAATGGCTACTGCTTCAAGGAGGGGACTAGTTTAAAAAATTCTGAAAGGACCAAAGGCAAATGGTTAGCAGAGGAAAGTTGTTGTCATCCACATTTTTTATTAGCCATATCAACTAGGATTTGTTCCATCACTCGTACTGAGAAAAAAATGCATTTTATTCCAGGAAGATGAAATTCTCAAAAAAAATGGTTACTAAGCATGGGCTGAAAACTGGCAAACTATCGCATCTGCTATACCTAGCCGAAATGCGCAACAATGCCGAATAAGGTAATTAACTAGCATTGGTTTATAGTACTGTACTGATTGTTCATATTTGTATTCCTACATATGATTTTTTTAATCTTAAATTAGGGTCTTGTATGGGTCACATTCTCTTGTGTTCTGATATTGTTGCTTATGTTTAGCTTGCATTGCAATAACAATCTCCTGCAAGGCTGCAAACACCATGCAATTGTCAGTCTGCCACTGTTCTACTGAGTCTCTGAAGATGCACCTCTGTAAAGATTTTGATCTCGAGCAACAAAACTGGATGCTTGCACTACATGTAATTGCACTTAGAAGAAAGAACAAGCTACAGAAGTTTGTCCAGTTTCAAGTGTTACAATTGCACCTTTGAACAACTTTGACTGCAAAAGCAAGCTCTGCTCTAGACCCTATACGTTACTACGATTGCCCCCCCCCCCCCCCCCCCCCCCCCCCAATAAAAAAAGGTTCCAACTACAATTTTTTCAACACTTATGCGACCGCAGAGGTTTTCTTATGCGCAGTTGAGTTCATATAATTTTCTGAATTACAAAATCCCTTCAGAAGCATATCATGATCCTATTTGACATTTTTCATTTTGTTAATTATTGTTGTTAGCTAGAAGCATTTATGGGTCCGAGTATTGACTAGTGAGAATTTCCAGTATTCACACTCTGCATTCATTTTCTGCTGATGCGCCTTCAATACAGATGGACACGCAGTCTTGACCCAGCAATAAACAAGAGGATTGGTCTGAACAGGAGGAGCTCAAATTGATTCGTGCCCATCAAATATATGGAAGCCAGTGGCTTAAAATGGTCAAACATTTTCCAGGGAGGTACGATCGGATGATCTTTACTGTAACATATAAAAATATATAAAAAATTGCACACTAAGATGTTCCCCTTATTTTGTTAGTTACTGTTCTTTTTCCACCTTTCATTTATACTAATTCAGTATATCTCTACTGAAAATCTTTTTATGTGCAACCAGGACAAATCATGCACTCAAAGAACACTGGAGAGGTCGTATGAAAGGAAAACTGAATTATTATTTAGCCTCAGGACGGCTCGAACAAATTCCAGACCTGAAAGAAGATATATCAGTTCCAGAGAACAGTCAGTCAGATATTCCAAAGGACAGGCAGGATTCATCTGAGATAAATCGACCATCATCATCTTTACCACCAAGACCCAAATCTAAAAGTGACCTCTCAGAACTTGATGAAAATGCTGGTACATCAGAAGAAGAAAGTTCTGACTGCGTCTATCCTAAAGGTCTTTATGCTCATGTCGGCTAAAGTCTCAGAAAAGATAATGGCCAAATCAAAGCAGCGGCCAGAGCCAAAAGGAAACTAGATTTTTTGTCAAGCCCGTGGAGCTCAAGGTGGTGCACCGCTGCAGCAAGTTGTCAAAGGCCTCCCCCAAAAATGGAACAAACAACTCCAGCCAGCGACGATAGCTCTCCGTCAGATGTATGTCAAGATATTCCTCAAAATGCTGCATCAAAACCTGTGGATGTGGTTATACCAACAGCTGCTAGCAATCATCCCAATGATGTTCATTCATGGGCAACCCAGATTCATGCTTACTGGAGATACATGAGGCGGATGCACCAGATCTTCTGGACATGTCCTACTGTGATGGCTTGATGATCGATTCTCCTCCTTATCTGCATGGCAGTAGCTTCATATAGAATGAAGAGTGTCACTTAGACAAGGTGCAACTGCAAGTATTCCGCTTGCTCCGTTGCACCCTTTTGGTGCCAAGAGTTGGTGGAACTGAGGTACAAAACTTGATGCAGTCTTGTTAAAATCCAACAGCTCCACGTATAAGGAGCTCGTTGCGTGTTATATATGGAACTTTTATCTTGGCATAAGTTGCAATTCTGCTTGTTAAATGTCTCACTGGTTTGTGGGGGCAGTTAGTTTGCTTATATCTCGGTTGACGCTTTTAGTTTGAGGGAATGTAGGCCATTTCCCGAAACCAACTTTTCCTATTTTTGGGAAGAACAAACATCCCAACAGGCCCAATATTTTCTTGTATCCTGTTTTGGGTTTAATCTGCCCCGTGGATACCCCCAATGTATCTACTAGGATGGTTTTCATGGCGTTAAATAGCTTGTCACATAAGTATGGGTGTGACTAAAAAAGAGGCTCTCCTCCATTTTGTCATAAGGGGAGGCCCGTTTCAAAACGAAACATCTCATTTCTGTGCATTCCTGAAACCTTCCCCTTTTAATCACCCTCCCACACCCCTTGGCCCCACCTCCTTCTTCTTCCTCCTCTCTCCTCCCCGTGCGCACACGCCTCCCCTCCCCACCCCGCGCGCCGCCCACCCTCCCAAGGCTCCAGCGGCCGCGGGCCGTCTCCGCCGCCGCCGCGCCTCCTCCTTTCAACATCCGTGACTCTACCGCTGTGCGCCGCCGTTGAAACCCTAACCTGTCGCCGTAGATCTCCCGCATGCACCCCTCCCCCGGCTTGGCCACTCCTGCCGCACTCCCGCGCCGCCACTGGCCGACGCGGCCACACCATAATCCGTCGCGGAGGCTCCCACGCGCCCCTCCCCGTCCCTGGCTCTTGCCGACTCCGCCGCCACCTGCCACCGCGGTCGAAACCCTAACCTCTCCGTCGAGCCTCCCCCGCCGACGATCGCCACCTGCCCGCCGGCGCTCTCGCGCCTCCGTCGCCGCCCGCCCTAACCACCTCCGCCGCCGCGAGATCCGCGCCGCAAGATCCACCGCCCGGCTCCTCCTCATCTTCCCCGTGGAGCCCCAGCCTCCTTCACCTTCCACCGGGGATCCTCCCCACCTGGCTCCGTGACGCTACACACTTCGCCTCCGCTTCGCCGCCACCACTACCGTTCGTCCACCGCCCCCAACCCTCCCCTCTAGGTCCACCGGTGATGGATCCCTCGGCAACCCTAGACCCTAAAGGTCCATCTCCTCACGCCGCCGCCGACTCCCACCTCCACCCGAGCTCCCTCGGACGGCGAAGCTACTTCCCGTTGGGGAAGGAAGTAACTTCCGCGAGGAGAGGAGGGGGGGGGGGGGGGGGGGGGCTCGCAATAGGCCTAAACGAAAGGCATTTTAAAATATTAAGACATTTTAGGTTTGTTATATACCTTGAAACTTTTATAACTTTTACATATAAATATGTCACGGTATATACAAACCTAAAATGTCATTTTAAAATTGAGGGGAGTAATATTTAAGATGAATTGCTTTAAGGTATCGACTACAAAGTACCAAAAATGTTATAACATATTGCTAAATTAGGTATGGCAAACTTTTAGATTGCAAGGACCATATGAAAAATGTACTTAAAAATAAAATATTTTGAACTAATTTAAAGTGTTAATTGTCATTTTGACATATGAAAGACGAGATTAGAAATATATTTCAAAAATACAAATTAATAGAAAATGGGAAGCAAAAAGGAAAAGGAAAATCTAGACTGTTAAGGGTCTTTGAGGCCCACGCGCGCCTCTTGGCCTCTTGGCCGTTTTCGTTACCAGCTCCGGCCGTGCGCTTTCACCCGCCCCCCCGCCCCCGCTCATCAGACAGGAGCCCTCTGCTCCGGACTCCGCCCGCACTCCGCAGCAGCCGGCACTCGCTGAACGGCGGCCACCCCTGTTCTCTCAGCCGCCGAAAGCTGCCACTGCCCCCAGTCGTGGCACTCTTCTTCTTCCCTCAAGCAACCAAGGCTAGAAAGGAGGAGCAATCCTGCTCTTTTGGCACGGCGTGGTTCCTCCCTCTTGGGCAACGGCGATTTCTTGAGTCAGAAAAAGGTCGGCGTAGCTTCACCTTGGATTAGCTGCGTTTGATTGCTTCGATCTGAGCTAAGCCCGAGGCCCGAGCTGAAATTGGTCTCTTCTAGAGGCGGCCATGGTGCGGAGGGCAGCGGCGTCCAAAGGCGTGGGTAAGTCCGCTGGCCCTTGATTCAATTCAGTGCTCCCCTGTTTCTTGGTTCAGCAGCATTGTTCTTCTAGGCAGCATTTTCTGTGACATCCGTCTTGTTTTGCATTGTAGGACATCTACCAAGCCAACAAGTTGCTCAGGCGAAATTGATTGGATCGCAGAAGAGGTGGAATTACATAACCTTCAGTCTATTAGTATTTTACACGAAGTTTGTAATTAATTGAACTGGCATCTATAGTCCAGAATTAACTTGGAACCAGCTGAAGTTTGGCCTGTTCTTAGATCCCAATCGTATGGGGACAGCTTCGTTCATACTTATCATTCTCATTGTCCCTGTAGATTATTGCAGAAGCACACCCATTCATGTTTCACACAATATTTCATCACGTCAATTATTCATTCCATATTGTATTTGTTCATTTTTAATCCTTGGAATGGATTTGATATTCTGGATGAACTCTTCCTGCAGCATGATGGGCCTCAACAAGATTCTGAATATTTTGAGGATGAAGAACCTGAAGGGACAGGTAACTGTAGTTTGATCAATTGTAATGTCAATTCTTGGCTAGATTAAAATTTTGCACTTCCATTTGCTCACAATCTGTGTCCACTATGGGGCTAGAGCAAACTTTCTCAATCAATTGACTTGTCAAATTATTCGGTAGTTGTCAGTCTCCTACATGTGCATCTATATGACAGAAATGCTCTAGTATTTTGGTGTTCGACTTTTTTCTCTGCAAACTGTGTGTAATAAAAGTATGATGCTGGAATGCTCATGGTTATGACCAAATGTATATAATTGAGTAAATATGTAACAGTTGTGCTTGGAACATTATTACCCCTCTGCCATAGTGTCAAACTTCCCATCATATTTTTTTCATAGACGTGTTCAATATGATGGTGTAATTTGGCTTATGTTTAGGCTTGTGGATACAAATTATTGCTGAATTGGAGTCAACTTTGGAAACAAGGTGTTTGCAAATGTATAATGTTAACTAGCATTTCTGCCTCCATAACAGTACTTTAAAAGTTTGCATCCATAACTACCACTTGCACTCTTGCCAGCTCATTTTGTCTTTTAACATCTGCATTTTCAATAGTTTGATTCATCTGTCTCACTCAATGCCTGCCTTTCAAGACAGTTTCATTCAAGAGGAGGGGGGCATGGTCACAAGAGGAAAGTTATTAGTTCATTGCAGCTACCTTTAATTTCATGTATTGTTCTTCATTAGTGAATATTAAAAAAATGGTTGGTATTTCAGGAAGACGAGATTCTGATTGAAATGGTAAATGCACATTCCTCAAAAGATTGGTCAAGCATTGCACAGGCTGTGCGTGGTCGTAGTCGGAAGCAGTGCAGAGACAGGTACAACTATATGACTCACTACTTGGTTGCTTCCCTTCTGATTCCAAATGCAAATAATTCAGCCTATATTTGCTTGCATTTGCATCTATGGCTGTGGAAACTGGGAAGTATCATATACCACCTATTGTGGCCTGTTGGTCCTATGGAAGACTCACTGAAGACATGTTGCTGCTTCTGCATCAGCACCCTCTACTATTTTGCCATTTTTAGCACTTTGCAATCTCCCTTCAGCGAAGGAAACTATATTTTTTTAGAAAAAGAAAATGTTTCCGGCCTCTGCGACCGCACACAGCCAACGAAGGAAACTATTTGTTTGTGGCGTAATGATATATTGCTCAATTTTCAGATGCAAGCAACAAGACCGAACTGCATGCCTCTAAGAAATTATATTTATTTTGAAATGGCTTGTTGTCTTGGTAAATATTGCCTCTATTTAAATTAATTTTCTCAAACTGCTCAAGTAATAAATAAAAACTTTGGTGTTTGTCTATTTTCAGTGCTAATGTCTTAGTAGTGAATCTAGGACCAACAAGTTTCTTTATCTAGGACCAATGAACAACTTTGTCAGTTTGACACTATATCTTTGAAGACAATTGAGTAAAGTAATTGGTTAGTATCTTTGTGGGCCATAAAATAAAAAAACTCGACCGGCGGGGAAAGACCACCCCCATGGCATTGTAATAAGAAGAAATCTCAGCCAATCCGACCGAGAAAACCCCCGAGCCCCGGCTTCACCCTATAGGGCCGCACCGTAACCTAGGCCGACCACGACCATCTGAGTTGGTGACTGCTGCAACTACCCCTGGTAGGAGAGCCAAACCAACGATAGGTGCCACAAGCCAGTGCCCTGCCACTATTTTTTGGGTTGCCAGGGGATTTTTTTACTGCCACTAGGATTTGAACCCTGGTTGGTGTCTCCCTCAACTGGGGAGCTTACCACTACACTACATGAGTGTTGGCTGTGGGCCATAAGAACATATTTTAAAAACCTTGATGAACTATAAGTATATAGTTAGTCACAAGTTACATTGAGGAAGCAGCATTTTCGTGCTGATGATATTGTATGAATGTATTGAATTCTAGAACTTTTTAGTTATTCCATGCTTTATCATTTCGTATCTTTGTCTCCAAATTTGCTGAGTATTTTCCATATTAAAAAATGAGGATGCAGGTGGAAACATTACCTTGACCCTGCTGTGAACCAGAGTCCATGGTCAGAACAGGAGGAGATAGATCTTATCCGTGCTCATAAAATTCATGGAAACAAATGGTGTGAACTGGCTAAACTCTTTCCTGGGAGGTGAGATCAAGATGTTAAACTAAAACTTGAAGACTAAATTTCTCTTATTCGGTTTGTACAATGCTCCTTGCAAAATTTAATAAATAATAATT